>CM038119.1:7172754-7242187 GCA_001642375.2 Mentha longifolia
CGCCGTCGTCCGCCTCCGCCCGCAGCTGTCCGCCATCACCTCCGCTCAGCACCTGGGCCGGTGCTGAGTTGCTGCTGCTGTAGACTCGACGCTGATCGCGATCAAGCTCGCGAAATCCTAGCTGGTTCGCTCAGCCACCGATCGCCGTCGTCGCCTCGCCAGTCGTCCGTCTCTGCACCACTTCCGTCCGCGTTCGCCCGGCATCGACCAGCACCCAGGCGTGAGCCCAGGTGCATGACGCAGCCAGCCCAAGGCTCGAGTAGCCATGCGCGAGCCAGAAACCCTAGGGTTTCTGGCCGCCGCTGCTTCCACCGCCTCGGACCGCCGCCGCCTTTGCCCCGGCACTGCCTCAGCCTCCGATCGACGTCGTTGAGCCCTAGGGTTCCGATGTTGATCGATCGAAGAAGCTGCAGCGCCGAGATCGCGGCTGAACGGCTGCTGCCGTCGTTGCCGTGTACGCGCGTGTGTGACACGCGCTTCCACACGCGTCGTCGCCGCCGTCTCCCTCGATTCTCGTGCCTCGTTCTTCAATTTCTTCACTCGATCTCCACCGTACAGAATTTACAAGAAATCGACAAATACAAAGAAATTTATAGAAAAACGAATCCTATTCTAATCGGTACCTTATTTCTCACCGATTTGAAAAACAACACGAAAAAACCGAATAAAACGGGATCAAAAAAAAAAAAACACACGTTGTTCCCGGGCAGCAGCATGCACAGTTTATAGCATAATTGACTTGAATGCATGAACATACATTTAATCCAATTATCACAGAGCCAATTCTAGAACCGTGGCTCTGATACCAGTTGTTGGAACTGCTGCTTGAAAGCATTCCTTTTTCCCACAGGATCTTCGAATTGGATGTGATAATTTAAATGCAACTAAATCATATAATCGAGTTCAGAATATTATTCCTCAGATCTGTGCCGACGGAGTAATCTACAGGTCTAGATTACTGAGGTGTGATCCCTTTCCTCGAAGTTCTTCGACTGTGTGGGCGTCTAGGAACTTTGGAACCAGGAACTCTCCCTCTGCTGATGATAGGCGCCGATTCTCCTCACTCAAAACTTAGGTTTTGAGAATCTCCTCCTCCTTATTTATAAGGAGAAGTGCCACCCCTATTCCTTGTCCACTAAGTCACGGGCTTTAATTAATTAAAGCCCGGTTTAGTTAATAATTACTGGAACAAATTCTAATTAAATATAATTAGAATTAATCCTAATTATTATAAGGAAAATAATATATAATTATTAAATTAATTATCTAATTCCTTAATTAAGAATAAATCTTAATTAATTAGATATTAATTTATTCCATAATTATATAATTAACCAGAGTACAATTATTGAGATCAGATGGACACTAAAAGAGGAAACTGGCGTCCCCTACACTATAGTAGGCGCCACATTAATGGGCTCAAGCCCATAATGCCTCTTTTTAGTCCAAAACTGATATCCCTCAATAATACCTTGAATTCCTTTCCTGAAGAGCTCTTGGGCCACCCCAGGGATCTATGTACCAGACAGAGTTTAGCCTTACCTAATGAAATAACCATGATCAACCCAGAACATTAATTTCATTAGAGCTGTGATGCATTCCACTAAAGAATCACAACTGAATCACCGCTCTGTCCCAATTTGTAGATTGGGGCTGATACTTTATTTAGAGCTATCCCCGTGTTTAATGACTCCGATATCCATTAATTAATTAGAGCTCCTCTGACTGCTCATAATTAATTAACATCTTATTCTCCTCAAGTAGTACCCGTTCACCCCTTATTATTATACCTGAACTTAATCAGCATGCATGACTTGGTATAATAAACCTTGTGAACTCCCTGAGGGGATATCTCTCAACCTAATACGGACACGGTGTCTCGATATAACTAATTAGACATACTATGTGCCCTCATGTTACCCAAGATGCAAGTCATCAGGGATGCTGCGATAGACCCTTAGCTATACAAGTCAAAGTAACAGTGAACAACACATATATCTCTAATAGCATATCGAGATTAAGATCATATCTCTAAATCCCGAGATCTCTAGTTCTTCACCTATTGCTAGGGTCAGTATCAGAAGAACCTTATCTCACTCGATCCTGTCAATACGTTCCACCGTACCAACATAACTAGCGACTGAGACCCGCCACTACCGTTATGTTGCAGTCTAAACTAATAGTTTTCCCAAGCTATCTCGACTGTGACACTGTTTATATCTCATAATTATTGTCGAACGCTGCGTGATCTCCCTGACACCCGAGCCGTCCACGTGTTCTAAAACATGAGATATAGGGCTTATTCTTATTAATATATTTATTCAGATAGGTGATTGTTACCAGTGGAATACATGTCATATATACTAAAACACGTTTTTGCTTTAGCTATATACAACAACCCCAACAAAAAATGCTTAGGAAGAAGCAAGAAGAAGCGAGAGAATAGAAGATCTACTTGAGAGCTTTAGAGAGTATCAAAATTGGCCAAGGTACCACTTGGCCAAGACCGCCCCCAAAGTAGCTCGGAGAGTTTGTAAGTGTAATTTAAATTCATTATTTATCTTTCCCTCCAAACTCATTTTAGAATTTATTTTCTAAAATAAGTTTGGGGGAGGGGGTATGATAATGAATGTAAATTACTTACATTTCATGTTTTTAAGTTCCTTTTAAATTTGTTTGACTTTTGTTTCTTTGCTTCTTGGGTTGTTTATTGTATCTCTTGGTGCCTATAATGTGACTTGGTGATATCTATGTGCTCTATTTGTCATTTGATAGGGTGATGAATTGGATTTGTTGGTTTTGATTGAGTGAATGGAGTTTGTTGAATTTTTGGTGAGAAGTTTGGTTTGGAGGTGGTTCTTGGATTTGTTGTGAAAATGTTTGGTCATTGTTGGTTTATCTTGTGGCTTGATGGTGTGAATTTGTTCAAAGTTTGTTGATTTGTTTTGTAGCATTTGAGGATGAATAGTGATTGAGTGAATATTTTTTTTGGGATTCATGAAGTTTGTGTCGAGTTTGGTGGTGTGATGGGCGAAAATTGTGAAAATTGAAAAAATTTTGAATGGAAAAAATGCATGTATGCTTGCATGTGTGAATGCGAAAGCCGTGTTTAATTGCTCATGTGCATTAGAGTGAGATGCCAATGATTAATGCTAAATGGTGACATTTTTGAAATTTCTCAAGTTTAAGTCAAGCATGATTAGGGTTATTTCACTTGAATGGCTTGGGATGATTGAACTTAAGTACTTAGGCTCTAGACACAAAGCTTGAAAGGATTTTTGAGCCTAAAACTATGCATTTTACATAGTAATATCCTTTCTTGAGAGCTTGATCTTGCATTGCATTCTCTTTACTAGAACTTGCCTTGATACTCTTGTTGGAAGTACTACTTGTGTGTATAATTAGGAGATGATCTTAGGCCATCATTGCATAGCCCATTTTCCCTAAACACTAACCTATCTTTCATTTCCATTGTCGTCCCATTTTGAGCCTTGAATAGAACTTTTTCTTCTTGAACCGGATGATAGGGGGTGAAGGATGGTTAAGGAACCTTGGTGAAGTTGAAGATTCATGAAAAATGGTGGGTGATGGTGAAAGGTCTTGAGATTGGTTTTGAGTTGAAAGAACACTCCTATAAGCTCAATGTTAGAAAAGAAAAGAATAAGAACAAAGTTCTTATTGAAAAAAAAAAAAAAAAGAGTAGTAAGAACAAAGTTCTTACAAGAAAAAGAAAAGAATAAGAGCATAAGGGAGTGTTTCTTTTGATATGATGAGATTTGGTAGAAGTTTGGGATTCATTTGAGAAAAAGGGGTTGGATAAGGTGGAAGATGAAGAAATTCATACTTAGAGAAGTGAAGAAAAGAGGTGAAGGAGCTTAGATGAAGATTTAAGCCACTTAGCCTAAAATTCCCTACCTTAACCAATGTCCCTACATTATTACAAGCTTAATAAAGACCTTTTTTATCCTAATTTGTGCATGCATTGTAGTATGAGGAACTTGAGTTGATAGGCAAGCTTATGGTTAAATATGTGTTTTGCATGATTTCGATGAGTGCTTACCTTTTCCATATATTGAGTGATCGAGTGATACACTTCTTGTGAGGTCTAGGGTTGAATGTGCTTGAGTGATTGATTTCTAAGTTAGGATGGTGAGTGATCTTATGAAAGTTTGGCTTGACTTGAGAATTTCCTTGAACTAAAATGGTTTTTGAGATGGTATGAGGCATCGAGGAACTCAAAATGCACACCCCAAACGTGTTAAGTGTTTTGATTGTTTGTTTCATTGTTCAGGACGAACAATGGCTTAAGTTTGGGGGAGTGATTAACACGTATTTTATGTGCATGTTGAGTGTGTTTTGCGTGTGTTTATGTCTCGATTCATGTGTTTAAAGGTTAGAAATGCTAGGTTTTCTTAACTTGTAGCATACATTCTACTTTTCTCATTTCTTTTCGGTTTTCGATCCATTTTTCTAAGAATTAGAAAGAGCATTCATGTGGCTAAGGATCGGAGGCTAGAATTGAGGAAGAATCGAGCTTAATTAGGGTGAAACCTAGGGTTAAAAATGTGGAAATTGAATTTATAAAGTTAGGTTTTCACTAGTTCAAGTTTGTTTATGTTTCTCGTTCTCTCGAGTTTCTTTGTGTCTTTTTGCAGGTTTATGAAGAACTCATTTGGCAACTTTGATCATTCCATGTGGAAGAGGAGTTCGTTAGGAAGCCATAGCAAAAAGCGGATCGAGAATCGGAGTTCGGACGAGGGAGAACGAGGTAAAACCGTAAAACTGCGCATTGGAGGTTGTTGATGCGGACCGGGCCGCGGCCCATTGGGCCGCGCCGTAGCCCGCGCCCAAAGACTAAAGCTGCAGCCATTTCACGCGCCCTGGCCCGCGTGGATCCCTTCCTTTTACCTATTTCGGGCTTTGACCGTTTGACTTCGGATTTTTTATGATTTTCAATGTATAAAACATATTTTTAACCCATTTTTGGGTGTCTTGAGCTAGAATACACTTCCTAGAACCCTAGAAATATTTCGCTCTTTCCTTTTTAGTAAATTCAAGATTGTTGGAGCTGTACTTTGTGGATTCAAGATTCAAGACCATTTTCTTCTTCCTCTTTAAATTCTCTATCTTTTAAGCATGATTTCATTTATTTTTCATGGTTTAATTTCTTCAATTATGTCTAGCTAAATTTCCTTTTGGTTCCAATATATGAAGATATGATCTAGATCCTTGGGTTTTTAGGTTTTGTTGTTGAATTTACCTTCTAATTCATATGTCTTGTGGTTTGGGACTTAATTTTATTGCATGATTGATTGGCCATCATTGAGTGCATACAAGGTGTTTGGTTAAATGTTTAGTAGGCTTTAATTCATAGCACTTAGCATCAAATCACAACATATTAGTAATTCTTGCTAATAAGAGTTTCTAGATATTAATTGAGTCATTTGGAGTTAATCCATGCATCTTGAGTCCTAGTCGGAGATAGATGTCATAGGTTAATCTACTTACATTGATTGCTTTGAGAAAAGAATTAGTGTATACAATATATAGAATTCTCATATGAATTATATTAAAATGGCTAATCCATGCAAATCATAAACCCTAGGCCTCTTGTGATTATCGGATTATATTTGGAACCAAGCTTTCTACTATTGTTTGTTAACTTTTGTTATTAGTTGTTATCTAGTTTGTTACTTTTACAATTGCATTACTTAATAGGATTAAGAAAACACAAAAACATGTCACTTGTAAGCTTGAATAGTAGTTAGATAATTAGATTACTACTTGAATCTTAAACGACCTAGCATTCCTTGAGGATTCGACTCAATTATACTATAATTGATTATTATTGCATTCTCCCTACCCTCAAAAGTAGGGCGGATCAAGGCCTTGTTAAGCTGCCTACCATCATGGTATAGATTGGTCTCGACCTCGTTTTCCGAGGTCTCCGAGTTCTCTTCAGGTTCCGGGACTTAATCTTCGTCATGTATTTGCTCTTCGTCGTGCTCGACCGATTGATTAAGGTTTGGAATGTTACCTATTTCCGGGATGTTGTTGTTTTGGCCGAGAAATTCGTCCCCTACCTAGTTACTAGAAGCAACAGCCCTCCCAACTTCATCCAGGTATGCCCGCCAATCGTCGGTGCCTGGCTGAAAAAATCATTTGAACCCTCGTACGCCTGCGATTGATCAAAGGTAGGGACATATGAAGAGGATGCCTCAACGTATGAAGATGATGCCCCGGCATGTGAAGAGGATGCTCCATCTTTCATCTTCACGAATATCGTTGGTATAAAACCATTGCATAATTCTCGTAATTTATCATCACTTGTCAAACGTGAAATCGCAATACGTCCGCAGTTGCTCTTACTTATATAAAAAATATTGAAATCGGAGCCCGCCGGGTTGCAATAATGAGATATGAGGTATCTCAAGTTGTAAATTGTTATCCCATAAGATACTGATAATGTGATATTGACCTCATCGCCGCCTTAATAACCAGAATCATCCTAGATACCCTATATTTAACATTGACGTAGATATCAGTCATCTATAGTCAAATAATTACAACTTAATTAATAAAAATTACAAATAAATATAAAATCAATAAATTAAACACATACATGTATATTAATTTCATTAGGAGACCAAAATAAATACAAACATCTCAAATATATACTAATTTTGATTAAATCACATAAAAGAATTAATTTAAATAAAATAATAATCAATAAATTTCAAAAAAAATCAGTAAACGAATAAGTAAACTTATAAATTACATGTCATTATTTATATATATTGAGAAAAAAAAAAATTCGGGTGTGGCCGGCCGGTCCAGACAGTGGCCGGAAAAGTGATTTTTCCGGCGCCGGATTGACCGGCTTGCTACACCCAAATTTTTCTCTTTTTTTCTCAACCTAAATATGAATTTTAACATTACAAACACTACAAATTTCTAATAATTTCGAATTAAATCACATACGGAATTAATTTAAACAAAATAATAATCAATTAATTTCAAAAAAAAAATCAATAAATAAATTACTAAACTTATAAAATACATGTGATTAACTATCCATACTAAGAAAAAAAGGAGAATTTTTAAGGCATAGCCGGCCGATCCATCAGGTGGCCGGAAAAGTGATTTTTCCAGCGACTGGAATACACGGCCGGACGGCCGTTTTCCGGCGCCAGATTGACCGGCCGGCTACACCCGAATTTTTTTCTTTTTTTTTCTCAACCTGAATATGAATTTTAACATTACAAACACTACAAATTTCTAATAATTTCGAATTAAATCACATAAGGAATTAATTTAAACAAAATAATAATCAATAAACAAATTACTAAACTTATAAAATACATGTAATTAACTATCCATACTAAGAAAAGAAAAAAAGGAGAATTTTTTGGGCATAGCCGGACGGCCCTTTTCCGGCGTCGAATTGACCGGCCGGCTACACCCAAAATTTTCTCTTTTTTTCTCAACCTAAATATGAATTCTAACATTACAAACACTACAAATTTCTAATAATTTCGAATTAAATACGACATGTTAAGAAAATTCAATTAATTTCTAAAATAAATACATAAACTACTTACTCAGAATAAAAATTCGATATTAAGCGATTACCTATATTATTGGATAATTCGGAAACACAATGAAGCAATATGGCTCGATATCCTCCTCAGTTAATCGCTCATCTTCCTCTTCCTCAGCTCAAAACTTCTTCTCAGAATAATTATTTTAGTGAGTTGGTTTTTTTTTCTCAATTCTATAGCAATTCCAATGTGGTATATATTGAGTTTCGTGTGTTGTGGTTGGCATAGGATACCAAAAATTATTACCGTTTCGTCTGTGATATTACAGACAAAAATTGAATTATTTGTCAAAAGTGTGTACTGAAGCATTCAGCATGCACACTGTTGATAATGTACATGCATGCATAATAATAGAGTTGTCACTTCTCCCAAGTCTTCATCTAGTTAATAATGGACTAGTTTTTAAATATATAAAGTGAGATCCATTACACATTAAATTAATAACAATGGTAGTTTTTACATTTTTTTATTTAAAAGAGTAATTTTTACATAATAATTTTTAAAAGAGTAGTTTTATTCACTGTGAGTATTATAAAGCAGAAAAGAAAAAAAAAGGGAAAAAATGAAATTAATACGTATTAAGAAATTTGAAATAAGTGATGGAGTCTAGGAATGCGTGCGGGCCCATGCCGCTGCCTAGACATAAATAAAATCTTATCACTTTTTTTTTTCTTTTTTCTTTTTTTTTTTTTTTTTTCATGTGCAAAACATGAAATTGGTGGGAATTCAGATGAGATGAGGCTGCTGGGGTCGTACCCAGGCTGGTATACATGTCAGGTGGGCCCAATGACCATCAACATTTGGGACTTTTCAAATGCATATTAATATTTGGGCCTCATTATTCTAATTCGTGGAAGAAGAAATGAAGGGAACTCGGTGTTCGATTCGGAAAAAGCTTATTCTAACTCGAATTCATTAACAAACGAATCGAGTATTGAGCCCGAATTTGAGCTCGTTTAATTTAATGAGCCGAATTCGAACTCTAGGATATTCGACTCGTTTTGCTCGCGAACGTGTTCGGCTCGTACATTAATTGAGCATGTTCGCGAGCTGTTCGCGAACCTGTTCATAAACTCTTAATCGAACCTCTAATTGAGCTTGCAAAGGAGCTTTAGCATTTATGAGTAAAATTAATTTCAAATCACAACCAAAGCTAATTAGGCACTACACCACAATTATTATTAAAAATTACTCCCTCCGATTTTTTCAAGTTGCAACACTTTCTTTTATGGGTCGGTCTTTTCAAGTTGCAACATTTCCTTATTTAGCAATAATTATCCAATAAAGCACATACTTATTACAATTAACTATCTTTAATTAAATATCATCATCCACCCAACTCTCTGCACGTATTCCAATATAATTTAAATTCTAAAGTTTAAACCATCATAACTTGCTTGTTTGTTCTTTATTTTTTATAATTTTTATATCAAATTAAAGGTCTTGATATGATCTTTCATTTAAGATCAGACATGAATATATTTTTATGTATATATGATGCTCTAATTTTAAAATATACCTAAATACATAAACAATACTTAAAACACTAAACACTCTCACGTTAAATCCCGTGCCGAAAAGAAATTGTCACAGCCCGACTTATAATGAAGATGATTAAGCCAGAAAAACCGTGACTATAGAAAATATAAACAAAATAAAATAATATTTTTAATAACCTGTCAATAAATAATTATTAAATCCTGACCATAAGACAACTACATCAGCATATCCTCGATTATATGAAAATAATTAATAACTCGTATACAAGAATATTCCAAGACTGAATCGAGGATAAGAAAAATATAAACAACTTTTGAACAATAATTTAAAAGTCGTCAAGAACTAGCACCCTTTTTATACATTGGTAAAACGAGTTAACTTCCATTAACATGGATAACATCCTCGGAGTTCAGGTGAACACAACAACTGAATATACACGACTTCAAGACTTCGAAACATCAACCTCATAATGTTGCAGCGGAATTGATCAAAAAGGGGTTACATGTATGCAGACACATAACCATAGAACTCAAACTATTTACATTATTATATGTACAAGAGAGTATTATTTCACATCACAACAAAAGCTCCGCTCAGCACATTCCCGTCTTCATCCTAGCTTTGCCTGCACATTTTAAAAATAACATGCAGAGCTGAGTACATACTAAGTACTCAGTGAACACATCCCAAAACAGTGAAAGTTGCTTCTTAGAGCTATAGATTAAACTTGCCTCGATAAGCATGTCACGAGTGATCTACTTTAAAAATACACATGGCATGCTAAAAATATTTCTTAGTTTCTCATCATCAAACATTAATGACTGCAGTCAAATATTATGTATGAATAACATCTACAACATCATATAGCGTGTTGAGAAGTAGGCCTCCTTCTCAAACACATTGACCGGCCGACCAAAAGGACGGCTCACAATCACCTCAGTGTACACATATCATGCTAATCGCATGACCGAATTCGTCTTCCATCAAGTAGATGATCATACAAAACTCAAATAATGGCAAGTTAATCATTTTCTTAAAATATCATGCTTCATATACATATGCATATAGCATCGTCATTTAGTTAGAAAGCCCACCTGACTCCGTTTAGCTTCCACTTATTACCTTCTCTGCCTTAATTATTCCCAAGCCTCGGATTACTGCTCGTTCCTTCATTAAAATAATAATATAACTATAAGTAATAAGAAAAAGAGAAGTAATTAGAAATAACTTTATATACTTAGTTTATCTCCTTATCTTATTCTCTAACTTTTCCCAATAACCTTAACTTAAATCTTTATCCAGAATTCATCCTATAAGAGAGTTTAACTCATCTCTTCCACCTTTCATCTTAACTAATGTAAAGTTACAGACTTAACTCAGCATAACTGAATAGGCATATATCCTCATATAGTATATGTGTTCTTATCATTCATCAAGTTCATTTAACTCTCGTTTATGTTAGACTTAGGAAAAATTCTTATAACTTATAATTGATAGTTGAACTCATTTGCAGGCTCATTTCTCCTATTTGGTCATCCTAACTCAACTATGATCAAACTCTGAAAATAGTGGGAAAATAGAAAAGTTTACAAAACATTTCTATTCTAACTCCAACAGATTTAAATAAGTTTAAGATAGACTAGGAAATAGTTTCCGAGCTTTAATATGAACATATCACTCTTTAAAGATTTAAAAATCTCAACTTCTTCAACCTGTCATTTTCGTTTTTGTCATAAGGCAGCTCCAAAAATGTTCGAAAAACTTACTTTAAGCATCAAATAACATCAGTTTCACATCCCCTTCTCATTTTTAAGAAATAAAATCATAATAAAAAAAATTCCCAAATTTCATCAAGAACACTAATTCCAAAATCATGAAATTGATTTCTAAAAATTCTCACAAATTAAACCCATGCTTCTAACAATCATAGAAACACACAATCAAACTCAACTTATCAAAAGAAAATCAAAATCGAAAATCTCCAAATTTTATCCTCAATGAATTCGAATTTCAATAATAAAAATAAGAGGTGTTTCTTTTGATTCAATCCTCACTAACTATCTTAGAGCAGGTTTTAAATCAAGAAATTTTAAAAATTTCCTATCCCCACATCATCATGGAAAGGATCGAACCCCTATATACTCAACTAGGTTTCTATTCAATTCTTTCTACTTTCTTCAATCACTATTTAAGTAAAAGAATTTTACCTTAAACAGCAACCTTAGTTTACTTGATTTGGAAAGCTCCTTTCAGTAGGTTGATAGAGATGTGTGTGGATTATGTGACTGTAAGAGGAAAAGAGAAAGAAAAGAAGAACAAACAAAAACAAGAGAGGAAGGGAAAGTGACGGGCAAGAGAAGAAAAAGAAAAAAAAATTAAGGGAAAGGAAGAAAAGTAGCCCGGCTGTCCGCCCCAAGTTTCCCCCTTTTTTTATTATTTATTTCTTTCTTATCCCCTTTATTTCTTGATCTCATTCCTTATTTTTTTATTTAATTATTTTACTTATTACTTCTTGAAACTTAACTACCATCTTAATTGAATATAAAATCCACTCATCTCATTCTTCATCAAGAATAAATAAACATCTCATAACACACATCTCTAAATTTTTAAAAATGAGAGGAATTAATATTCTAAATCTCAATAGTCCAGAATTGAACGGAAAAATAATACGAGTTAAAAAAAAATTCGTAATAATTTCCGTCTTCTTCCTTATCTCAATAGCATCTCTTATTAAGCTATTATATATTATTATTAGTATAATAATATCTAATATCGATTAATTAAGCTAACTAAAATATGGGATATTACAGAAATGTTGCAACTTCAAAAAACCGGAGGGAGTATTAACTTATAACATTAATATGTATTATCAATTATCATCAATTCCTTTATTATATTGTACATTTATTTATTTATTATTTTATAGTATTAAATACTTTTAATTTTTGTTTAATAAATTTCATTTTAGTTTATGTTCATTTGAATGTTAAAAGAATTTTTTTTTTTTAATTATGTCTCTTAAACAAACTCAAAATCGAGTTCGAGCTCGAGCTCGAATTAAAATAAAATTCGAGCTTTTCACGAGCCAAATTCGAGTTCAAATCCGAACCGAACTCGAGTCAAACCATTTATCGAATATTTAGCGAGCCGAACTCGAGCTGAATTCGAACTCATAGTTTATACCACGAGCCGAACCCGAGCCCGAACATGTAAAATATTAAACAAGCCGAACTTGAGCCTGAGCATGTAAAATATTACTCCCTCCGTCTCAAGTATTCTGACACTCTTTCCTTATTGAGTCGTCTCAAGTATTCTGACACATTTCCTTTTTGGGAAATAATTAGCTAATTAATAGTACAATTAGTAAATACCTTATTAGACTTAACATTATCTAATTAAATCTCATCATCCACTCACCTCTCATCACGTATCACAATATAATTTAAATCTTAAAAGTTTAAACTATCATAACTTTTTCGTTTGTTATTCGATTTTTATGATTTTTATACCAAATTAAAGGTCTTGATACGACATGGATATATTTTTATGCATCTATGATGCTCTAGTTTAAAAATATGTCTAAATACATAAACCACATCACATCCCAACACACATTACATTTTCCATACTAAACACTCTCGTTTTAAGTTCCGTGCCAAAAAGAAAGGTGTCGTATAAGCCCGAGCATGCCAATACTCGGCTTGGCTCGGCTCGGCTTGTTTGTAGCCCACTGATGATATAAACAAATAAAAATAATAATAATCGTAAGGCGATCGTTGCGGGAAATGGAGCTGCTGCAGGCGAAAATGGCGACTAGACTGGCTCTTGTCGCTTGTTTCTATGTTTCTCTCCACTTCCATCACTCCTACGGCTATTCCTCTTCTTCTAGCCCACCCATCGGAGTCCACCCTCTTGGTCAACTCTCTCTCTCTCTCTCACACACGCACACACACACAACAACCACCCACACACACACTCTCTCTCTCTCTCTAGACGAGTTTTCCCTGAATCGTGAAATATGTGTTGGAATTGTAGACGTGAAGTACTACGACGCGGAACTGATCAAATGCAAAGATGGATCGAAATCCTTCAGCAGAGACCGTCTCAACGACGATTTTTGCGATTGCGCCGATGGCACTGATGAGCCCGGTAAATTTACCATGTCTATCTCTCGCTCTCTCATCCGACCAATTTCTTTCGTCTGCTTCAATATTTCATTTCTGGCTCTGTAATTGTTAGTCGAGAGCTGGAGTTTGTAGCATTTTAATTTCTAGAAATTTAAGGAATTGAGTACTTTCATTTTAAGTGAAGTGATGGTGTTAAAAATTGAAGAGGGTGATGATGAAGAAGGAAACATTGTGAGAAACAAATTGGAGTTGGATGTGCTCATAGGGAGGGAGGCTCTTCTCTTGTTTCTGTGTATAGAAAGAAAAGGAAAATGGAGGGCAAAAGTGTCAATCCTTTATCCAATTTTCTTCTCACCAAGTTCAACAGTTTGTTTGCTTTCTCTGTAGATGGAGGATCTGCAAATTTACCCCATTTCTCATCCCCCTGTCCTGTCCATCATGTTAGCTGCTGGCTTTATGAACGTTATTCATTCTGTTGAAATTTTCTAAAATAGGCAAATTAACATTGGAACTTTTATGGTATACTATATGAATTATGATGGTTAGTAGAGGGTAAAAGGTGAATACACCTCCTGTTTCCTTTGTCTGCCCAGTAGACGAACCAAACTGAAGAATTTTGTCGGAGGCTAAATGTGTGAAGACACAAAGACATATACACAAATAGTCAAATACAACAATATGTGCGTATGGAAGATATGGAGGTCAGAGCTGAACAGAAGTTAGGGATCATTTTAATCAGGTCTAAGCCTGACATGAATTCTAGAAATCAATCTCATCGCTCCCCCTAATGTTCCTTCAATCTTAGAGCTAATTTTTCTTTTGTTGCAATATCTTGTCAAAATGGTCGATCAGGTCTAAGCCTGACATGAATTCTAGAAATCAATCTCATCGCTCCCCCCAATGTTCCTTCAATCTTAGAGCTAATTTTTCTTTCGTTGCAATATCTTGTCAAAATGGTCAACGTTTTTTTCTTTGTTATTAGAAGGATATTTGCAGTGTATTTTTATGTTTCCTTTCTCTGATTAACCATTTTCAAATATTAAGTTAATAGTATATTACATATCAAGGTCTCAGACATGTTTCTTTGGAGTGCTGGTGGTTATCATTGTTTGATGAAGTGTTTGACTACATGGTCTAGTATCGCCCCAAATGGTTCATTCATAATTTTTTAAAGGCTTATGCTTGGAAATAATCAATATCTGAGCAGTTGATCCTTAATGACCCTGTCCCTCACGATGATGAAGTTTCTGCTTTGACATTTTTTGAATTTCTCCAGTTCATATCATTTGGATTCAGTATTATAATGAACTTAATTGCAGTTTTATTAACGTGGAGCTTTACTTCTTTGTCATGTAGGAACTTCTGCATGTCCAGCTAGCAAATTCTACTGCAGAAATACTGGCAGTACACCAAGATTCTTGTTTTCTTCTCGAGTGAATGATCAGATATGTGGTGAGTTTGACTATCTCTCTTGCTTATATTTGAATCATGGATATGCTTTTATTCTGATGTCCGTGTCCGTAAGGGTAAGGCAATAAGCTCATAAGAATCATTTAACAATTGTTCAGTCTTACTGATGTTCATATTTTAATCACTTTGAGCCATTGCTTCATCGTCAAGAATAGTTCTCGAATCATGCAAAATAGGGTAGTTGTACTTGTTTAGACTTTAGAGAAATGAATCTCAAAATCTTCATTGCAAGATGATTATGCCGTCATGTTATCGTTTTGAAGTTTATATGCCCTATCTACTTTCTACAGAGACATTGTCTGACATCTAATTTGCTTGTGGTGACTCGCTCTTACAGATTGCTGTGATGGAAGTGATGAATATGATGGAAGTATCAAGTGTCGCAACACTTGCATCATGGGGGGGAATATAGTATATCAGAAGCAGAAATATGACTCCGAAAGTAATCTGGATTCTATTAACTCAAGAAAAACCAAACCTGGAAATCAGATGGAGGATTCATCACAGAAACTTAAAGGTATTTCTCTGCGTGTCAGACTATTATATAATTCTTTGTATTTACCATTTCATAAAACCAACTAATCAGCTGTTTTTTTTTTTGTTTTTTTTCCAGGCTTGAAGGCTTTGGTCTTTCTCCAGGTGGGTCTTGTTATTTCTTTCATGATTTTTTGTTTCTTCCGGCGTCGCAAGTCCAGAAGAAGACATTTTAGATGATAGGGGTATTGTATGTACAACTTCAGTCGTGGTATATTTTAACCATCTTTCACATTCATAGTTTGACACCTAGTTTCTTGTTCTGTCTATATTTCTATGTTTTTATTTTCCCCTTTAAGTAGTTCATACATAATTCGACCCTTGTCAGAGAATTGGCACAGTCTTCAACCTGTCAAGATTTTGTTTCTTTGACCCCTGCAACATACAATTTTCAGTCAGAGATCCATATGGATCGTCATTGCACAGTATCTGAAGTTTAACTTTTTCTTTATGTCTTGCATTTCGTGGAGTATTACTTTTTGGAAGGAGTGGAAGGAACATTTTGCCACTATAAGATATGGAGTGAATACAGCTTCAAGAAGCCAAACGGTGACTATTGCGATTTAAGACCTTAAGGAGCCTGTAGTGTATTACACGGATTGCAGACTTTGAAGGCTCCCACTGGGACTTTTATATGGAAAAGGTTTCAATACTTGCATTCTTTCTGGCGTAGGTTTAACTACTTTTTCTGGTAAGAACCTATTATTTATATTCTTATTGAAACTTGAGGAGCGGGTTTGCTATTAGGATACAAGCAGGTAATTATCCATGCTCTATTACATACATGAGGCTGGTCATTAACATCTTTTTGTGGAGAATACAACTGTGAATGTAACTAGCTGTCAGCCTCTTTGACTCAACATATACTAAAGTAACTGTGTTTGATAAACTAGCTTACTGTTTTACCAATTTCCGCTAATGAACTCTAATCTGAGCTTAGTATTTATATTGATATAGACTCGATTTATGAGTATACCCATAGTCACGGGAAAGTAAATACTTCTACCTCAGAAATCTTTGACAGGGTAGCTGGCTTCCTTGGCAATGCCACAAATCCCATTTTTACCAGAATACCCGCGCTCCATTTTGATATATCCTTTGTCACCCCAATCCGCACCCCACGAGTTCTTCACAATCCAATATTTCTCACCGTTTTCCACACCATAGCCCACGACTAAAACCCCATGGTTAAGATTCTGTCCACAGGATCCAGTGAATATTCCACTAGAGTAGAACTGAAACGGAATTCCACTGGCATCAATGGCTACTGATATTGGCTGATTAGCTACTGCAGCTTGTAAAAGTGTCTCGTTTCCTTCAGGTATTTGAGCGTAGCCTGTGATTGTTGCTCCTATTTTTCTTGATGTGAATATGTCGCATATCCCCTGTTCCCCTACATATGGGTAATCTTTTTCTCTAGTTATGCCACCATTCAGCATCATAAATTCAAATGCTTTTTCCATGTAGCCACCACTACAACCTTGATTAAAAATCCCGAAACTACAGTCCACGAGCTCTTGTGGGGACAATGATGCCAATACCCTAGTTTTGATCCGGTGGAGTCCTTCTACTGCTCCTACTGCTGAAAATGCCCAGCAACTGCCTATAATGAAAGATTTGTAATGCATGTTAGTGTGCGAACTGTGTTCAATTGAGATGGATAGCGTTGTAATTGTTTATATAAGAAACTGCGCTATCATAAATGGATATGACAGAAGCATTAAATCTTTGTACCGCATTTGCCTTGATCCTTGACTGCAGTGACAGCTTGTTCCTTTCTCCAGTCTACGCTTGATGACAGCATGGAATTCTTGAATGCATGGTTGGTTTGTTTATATGAACGCTTCTGACTCTTGTAACCTAAGAGAGTAGTCTGAAACTCGAAATTTGTCATGTCTGCAAACTTGTTGATGGCGAGTTTGTATGAAAGATTCTGAGAATTCACGAATTCTATGAGCTTGACATTAGACGTGAAGATCTCGAATCGCCTACTCCATTCATCCCTGTTGTATTTTTTCCTGTGTTGTTTCAGCCAGTTTCTGTACCTCTTCTCCATCGCCGCTGTCTCGTTTTTTGTCTGCTCCAAGTATGCATCCGAGGGAAGATACAGAATGCACACAAGCACCATAGCTAACAGATAGTTTCTTGTTACAGCTGTAGTGCTCTTCATTTTTAGGCAAGATGGATTCTAGAGAATGAGTTATGATGCCTGAGACAGACTTTTTACGAGGTTTCGCTTCTGATGTTTCGAATAATATAGCGTCGTGTTGTGTAGTATGCTCATCTCGGTGGGAATTCAGTTAGATTCATGTTTTTGTTCATGTCTGAATATGGTTAATTTTCTGTTGCTGAGGCAAGTTTATTGTGTCTTTTCTTGTCTATAGACTATCGTTCATGTTTTAAGTTTGTGCATGAATTTCTGAATTGCTGAGAGCAAAGAAATCAGAGTGAGCAAGTTATGCAGTTAGAATTCTTAGTACCCTTTCGTGTTTAAATTTCACATGCAGTTATTTATTCTCTAATGTGTCTTGATTTCATATTGTATTAGGAAACGACGTCGTCGTTTGCCAATGGAACGACATAGTTTTATTATTGAATAATTCTAGCAATTAACTCATTAAAATATGATATGAACCAGAGAATCTCGTTTGCGCGTTATGAATTCATATACTAAACAAAACTAAAGCAAGATGGAGTACTTCAAAATCAAATCTTGATTTGTTCTTTCTCCCTTGAATTTCAAATAAATGCGTAAAAAGAACAAATTGAGGTTTGATTTGTATGTAATTTGTGAATATAGTGATGCTATTAATAGTTTTGAGGTATTAGAATAAGGATCAATGAAAAAATAAGAAAAAAAAAATTGTGAAAAAATGACCAAAATAGAAGTGGTGCCCACGATAAGTGACTAGTATATCATTTATATATTATAAACAATATTTATCATGATGTTTAAAAATCTAAAAATCAAATACTCCCTCCGTCTCACTTCAGTAGTCCTGTTGCTTTTCGGCACGGAATTTTAAGAGAGTGTATTTAGTAGTATTAAAGTGTAGTGTTTGTATTTTTTATGCAAATTTTCATTATTTTAAAACTAGAGCATCATAGATGCATAAAAATATATTGATGTCTGATCTTAAATAAAAGATTGTATTAAGATCTTTAATTTGGTATAAAATCATAAAAATCGAAGAACAAACGAGCAAGTTATGATAATTTAAGTTTTTAGAATTTAAATTATATTGGGATACGTGTTGAGAGAGGTGAGTAGACGATAAGATGATTAGTGATGGCTAATTCTTTCCATTTTAGGAAACATGACTATTAAAGTGGGACGGCCCAATATAGTATACATGACTACTGAAGTGGGGCAGATGGAGTATTATAAACAAGATTATAAAAAATTAAAAAATCCGGTTCGGCCGGTTCGGGACGGGAACCGCCAGTTTACAATTCCTAGAGAACGGAACCAAAACCGGACCGCCAAATCCGATGGTTCCTCCGGTTGTTCCAAACCGCCAGTTACGATTCCGGTTCCAGTTCGGTTCTCGGTCTGACAGTTGGTTCCGGTTATTTTGGCCGGCTCTATATGAGGCTGATGAGTATACTATTTAGAATATGTTTATGACATAAATATACTTATGGCCCGAACTTTCACATCATCGTTACTTTATGCCGTGAACTTTTAAAAATTACAAAATTGATTTGAATAATAACGTATGCATTAACTTTATGGCCCAAACTATTAGAACTTACAAAATTGACTCAAATTACGAGTTCATAGTGACTTTATGTCCCAAAAATAAAATTCGGCGATGAAAATTTGACACAAACAAGTTTTCGATAATTTGTCCAAATAAGATCAATTATAAATATCGCATGCTTATGTTGTGGTGGATAAATAAATAAACTTGTGTGACTTAAGTTTTGATTTTAATCTTAAGGTTGTCCATTTTAAGAGAGAGAGAGAGATGTGATTTTGTATAATGGAGGATGAAAGATAGAGGAATTTTTTTCACTTTGATAAAGTGACTTATGATGATCGGTGTCGATGTCAACCTTCTGTCTTTGAATTTCTTGCGGGGCATAAAGTCACTATGCAAAGTTCGGGATATTTTTATAATTTTAAAAGTTCAGGTCATTAAGTCACTACAAGAGTTAAAGTTCAAGACAATTTTATAATTTTTAAAAGTTTAGACCATAAAGTAACAACGAGGTTTCGGATTATAAAGTATATATTACACTATGTTTATATTGGATAACCTTTTTCCAAATATAAAATGAGCAACTTGACATTATAGTGAATCCATAGTTACTAGAAAATACTACCCCCTTTGTCCTTATTTTTCAATAGTAAATAACGGGGATCTGACATTTGAATCGTGTATAACTATCCCAAAAATACTAATCATCCTTACGCTATTTTTGAATGATTAATTGAGGTGGATCTAACATGGTCATTCAAGTTTAAGTACAACTATTTGAGAAATACCAATACTCATTAGTCTATTTTTTTATTACAACAACCTGGATAAAAAATGATTCAAGATATAAAATAACTACAACTCTCTGACGAATGCTACCTCACTGGCCTATTTATTTATTTATTTATTTTTAATTTAAATACTATAATTCAGTGCTAACCATTTTCAACGAATTGTAACAATACTATCATTTCAAAATAGAATAACTATATACTCCCTCCGTTCATGATCTCTTCCAATTTTTTTGTCATGCGTTTCCACGCTTTTTGATGATGGGCTCTAAAATGAATTTTTAAAGTATTTTTTCTTTTACGAGATACTACAAATGTTGTAGTATCCCGTAAAAGAAAAAATACTTCAAAAATTCATTTAAAAATTCATCATCAATAAGCGTGAAAATGAGTGCTCTGCATTAGTAAATTTTTTATATTTTTTACTTAAAATTACAACATCAATGATTCCGTCAAATTTTGACAGGCACTGCATTAGTAAATACTCCCTCCGTCCACAATCTTCGGACTCAAAATTTTTCGCACAAAGTTTAATGCGTTGCGATGATGTATTAATATATTAAAGTGTTAAAGTAGAATAATTATGAGTCCCTTTAAAACTTTTGTGAGTGTTAAAGTGTTAAAGTATAAAGTGTTAAAGTTGTGGGGCTCATTATTAAAAAAGGAAAGTATCTATAGATGGTGGACGTCCCAATATAGTATTAGTGTTTAAAGATCGTGGACGGGGGAATATTCATTTGACAATTGAAATATCTGATTTTTTTTTTAATTAGGATGATTCTCAACTAATATGTCGTAAAATTGCTAATATTCGTTCTTTATTACTCGAAAAGCTGAATTCTTAACTAAGATATGCTACATTTTAATGTTTTTTATTTTATTTTATTAATAGTATTTGTTAGTATTATAAATATGTCATGTACAATTTGCATGTATAATTGCATCAGTAAACTTATTCAGGTGTTTACAATTCTCCACAAAAAAAAAAAAAAAAAAAAAAAAAAAAAACCCTTAAATAAAAGGTCAGCAGAATGCTTCATTAATTTATCGTCATTACTTCATTATTAGTTCAGTGACAGCCATAAAACTTTATTAATTACTTCTGCATAAGCAAAACAAATATTCCTTCTCTCCTCATCATTATTAGAGCTGCGCCATAAAAGTGAGAATATCAGATATAGGTAGAAGTGCATACAAAAAAGTCAAGCTCGAGCTATTTACTAAATACTACCTCCATCCCATTACATTAGTCACATTTACCTTTTGCACGTATTTCCACCGAAACCTAGTACGGGTTTTAAAATTATATTTTGACGTATTCATTTTTTCACGGGATACTATGAGTGTCATAGTATCCCGTGAAAAAATGAATACGTCAAAAATATATTTTAAAACTCGTACTAGGTTTCGGTGGAAAAACGTGCCGCAATAGTGAATGTGACTAATGTAATGGGATTGAGGTAGTACTACTTTGAATTTAATTTACGAATTAATAATTAATTACTCGATTTGAATGAACTTTCAAATATAAACACCGGTCATTTTCTTCAGAAAATAACTATTAATTTGTCATAGCATGCTTGCAAACAGTGTTAAGTAAGACCATATATTATATATACTCATTAATTACCAATTGAAGAAGAAGCATAAAGATATATAAAGTATTGTATTAAGTCATGAATTTTATTTTTCTCAATTAAGCTAACTCATCTAAACAAACAAGTGTAAATCAATCATTTAGTTAAGGAGACGATGAACTTGGATCGAGTTTTTAATTGAGTCGACATCCGAGTAGATGAGCTCGATCGTTTCATAAATATGCTGCTTTTATATTCCATTATTCAATATATATATATATATATATAAATAGTAGTATGACTCATTACTATATACAATAGACAATAATTACAAGAACTATTATGTACAGTTATTGTACCATATGTACACAATTATAGTAGTAGTATAGTACAATATATATGTGCGTGTAGAGAGAGAGAGAGATGCTCCTACATGTGATGTGAAGAGAAAGTATGAAAAGAAGGGGGTGCGAGAGGGCGTGCAATTGTGCAAAACATTTCACATGGCAAGACATGATCCTTTTCTAATACCCTTCACTTTCCATAGCTCATTACCACCATTTTCTTCTTCTTCTTCTTCTTCTCTTATTTTAATTATTTCCAATCACTATTTTAAATTGAAATGGAAATTGTATGTTTATTTATATACTCCATCCGTCCCGCCGAAATGACCTTGTTTTCCTTTTTGGGTCGTCCCACCAAAATGGCCTTGTTTCCTAAAAAGGAAATAATTAGTGAATTAAAAAAATTAATTAATGAATAAAAAATAATTAATGACCTTATTTTCCTTGAATTTTTTATTTAATATTAAATATATTTATAAAAAATTCAAAACTTTAATTATCATATACACTTTATGAATTAAACACTCCCTCCTTAAATCCCGTACCGAAAAGAAATCAATCATTTCGGCGGGACGGGGGAGTACTATAAACCTTGGTGCCTCCAAATCATTAATTAACTATACGCGTCTCCAAGTTATACATATATAAATATATTGGCTTTTGTAGTTTTCGTGTCGGCTCTAAATTTACTACATTAACTATCAAATTAATTAGCAACATATGTGAAATCAATTATCTGTTTATATAATTACAAGTGCAAACATTAGTTATCTTTGTATCAATAAATTGAAGTTATTGATATAACTAATATGTACTAATATATAGTAGTATAAATTTTAATTTGTGCTTAGGCTTGTCGAAAATTGACGAGGGTTGAGTTTTTCACTAAAGTTGACCCACGGTTTGGGACGAATTCAAATATTTCTCATTAGGCTTTTCTATGGTCGACAGAAAAAAAAATGTGGATTTTAAATACTTTCCGTCCCTCAAATGTGTGCATATATATAATTCTATTTAAGTTCGCTTTATATGTGCACATGAAGTGGGCCCACTTAAATATTATTTTATACTCTTACTATACTACACATATTTATCAACTTTATTAGTATTACATATCACTGAATCTCCACTTATAATATGTGAGACTTAATTTTCATTTATAATAAACAACATAATATAATATTAATTCGTCTTAAAATTCATACCGATCAAACCGATGTACACATTTGGAGTCAGACGGAGTATAAAAAATGATTTATGTTCGAATTAATGATAATCCAGATCTCATTTTTTATTTCTAAATTTATCTAATGCATATATATGTTGGGTACATAGTGGAAGTCAAGATAAATGTAAATAGAGTTCTCAACTAACGTTCTTTCTTCTCTTGAAATCGTACATATTATATATTCGGTTCAACTTATTTCAAGAGTCAAGACTACAAAATTTTTGTTTTTCATGATTACTTTTTTTTTTTTTTTTTTGTATTGAAAAATAAATAAAAGATGTGATGAATAAGATTGCAGTCACACACATGGTGGTTTAATTCCCGAATATATGCATGACATGGCAAATGTGAGTCATCTTCTCTACATTATAGGGTAATCATCCCATTTTATTTTTATGCAGAGACCGACTGAGAGTAGAGTTCCAAGAATTGCATGCACATCACAGTACATCATCCTCATTTATTCCGATCCTTTTCTTTCACACCCAAACCCATGATACATCATGCAGTAAAGCTTGTACCCAACTGCAAATCTTCTAGTAATATCTATTGAGTGCATTAATAAAACAAATAAATACTCTAGAATGCAATGCATATATAATAAATTTATCAAAATCGCGCGTTAGACTTTAATCAATCGTGTTTGCGTTTTCTTTTAATTATTATTCATAGTAGTATTATTTTCTAAGAAAGTCGATGCCTGCAGATTTGCATCGTGCTATCAATCAATATAAGTCTTAACGAACATTCATTGATCTTAAGCGGGAAGATTGATCCAACGGCCACCAAGGGGCGGAATGAATGCCGATGATCTTCATCAAGAAGATTGATCCAACGGTTAAAAAGAGAGAGGAATATATGTTGTCTGAAGAAAAAGAATACAGTATATATATATATATATATATATTATAAAAAAAAAAAAAAAAAAAGAAGAAGAAGAAGAGAGAAGTGTAATAAGGTTGGAGGCCACAAGGGCACGTGGTTTCTGATTCCCACTCAGTTTGAGTTAATAAACTACTCTTCACTCATACCGTTGGGACTGAACCCCCCCCCCCCCCCCCCCCCCCTCCCCCCAGCTGTTGATAGCTGTCCTAATCTTCCCCCCATGTGACCCCACCTTCATAGACAGTAAGAAATTCCTTTTTTAATTTTGTTTTTAAGATAATGGGAATTATAGAGGGTCAGATGTGAATGTGATGATGATGTTCTTGTGGCTATCTTGTTTTCTTGAAATATAAAAAGTGAAAAAGAAAAAAAAAGAAGAAAAGAAAATGGGATTTTCTAATTTTGCATGTGGTGGTGTAATGCTGTGTATATATAAGGGCCCTTGTGTTGACATGTTGTAGTTTGGTGTTAGCATTTTGTAACATGGCTCAATTACCTCCCAAAGTGCCAACCATCACCCCAAATTGGGCTGATTTCTCTAAGATGGAGGGTCTTTCAATCAACACCCACAATCACCACCTCCACAACCACAACCACAACCCCTCCTGGGTCGACGAGTTCCTCGATTTCTCGTCGGCCCGCCGCGGCTCCCACCGCCGCTCCATGAGCGACTCCGTCGCCTTCCTCGAAGGCCCGATGGTGGAGGAGTGCCGCCGCAACTCCTCCGCCATCGGCATAGGCGGCGTCGGAATTGGCGGGTCCGACTTCCACCGCCGCCAGGCAGAGGGCGGGGAGTTCGAGCGGTTCGACGACGACCAGCTCATGTCCATGTTCGGCGGCGGCTGCGATGACGCGGCCCCGCCCGCTGTGTCGTGCTCGAACCCCTCATCGCCGTCGGACCACAACAGCATGGACGACGGCGACGAGAAGAACGGGCCATCGTCGGGGCAGGTGAACCCTAAGAGCGAGCCGGAGGAGGACGACGGCTCGTGCAAGTCGGACGGGATCAACGGCCTCTACGCGTCCGCCGGGGACAATTCCGGTGAAAAGATTGCCGATCCAAAGAGGATCAAGAGGTACTCACTCACTCATCATCGATCATTTCGCACACAAACACACACCATGATAGTAATATATATGTATATAATGCATGTAAAATTAATTAACGAAAACAATATAACAGAATATTGGCGAACCGGCAATCAGCGCAGAGGTCACGAGTGAGAAAATTACAGTACATTTCAGAGCTAGAGCGCAGCGTTACTTCGCTTCAAGTGAGTTTTCAGCATTTATTTTCCCCACATGCAATAATGTTAATTTTCTATACTGTCATTTTTTTATTTTTTTATTTTTGTTTCTATCTAAATTACGTATATAGTAGTATTTTAATCTAAAAGTATTATTAAATTTAAATGGTGAAGGCTGAAGTATCAGTGTTATCCCCACGGGTAGCTTTTTTGGACCACCAACGCCTCGTACTAAATGTTGATAACAGTGTTCTCAAGCAAAGAATCGCAGCTTTAGCTCAAGATAAAGTTTTCAAAGATGGTATGTTAATTTCCTTCTTCTTTTTATTATTATTATTATTATTATTATTATTATTATTATTATTATTATTATTATTATTATTATTATTATTATTATTTTAAAACCCTCTCATAAATTATTATATAGTATGTTCAAATTTGGCATATATAATTCATGATATTAATTATGTGTTATTTTCCTTTATAGTAGTATATTTTTAGTGTCTCATCTCATGCAATAGTTTGTATGAGATTTTATGTTACAAAGGTTACATTAAACCGGTCAAATCATCCCTTCTAGTGCTAAATTATTCCAATATTCCACACTAGAGTGGAGCATTTAATATATTTCATCTACATTACTTACACATATTTATTTCATAATAAATTAATGTAGTATGAGAATTAAGTAATATGCGGACCAGCTATATATGTCTATCTTTTAAGGTAAGATCTCCACATGCATGAGAAACTTGAGCCTCAACATATAGGAGAAGAGTCACATGATCTCGATCCCACCTCATTTCTTCTACATTATTTAATTATATTATACATAAAGAAAAAGAAAAAAGACATCGTTGAATCATTACTCATTCAGATCTTACCTCTTTAATCTTGTTTGCATCAAGAAAATGAAATTACAAATTCCCTCTAGATATTCTTGCAATAATTTGGTTTCTGATCTATGCATGTGTTATAATAAATGTGACAACACCAACCCTTTCCACCATATTACTACATGCCCATTTCTTCATATTAATAATTTACAAAAATTAAAAAAAAGAAGAAGAAAATCTTGGATCTTTGGTATATTATAACATAAACTGTTTGAATTTGGTTATGTTTCACAGCTAATTTGGAATCTAATTATCCAAGATTCATGCCTAACCATGTGAGGGTGGAGTAGTTATTCTATTGTGATAGTTAAAAGCTGGAAACCCCATGATACCCATTACTTAAATTCTATAAAGTAGATTAAATTTAAATTTTTCATCATATAAATTATAAACTAATTAATCTATATATTATATTTACAATTATAGCTCATCAAGAAGCATTGAAGAGGGAAATTGAGAGGCTGAGGCAAATCTACTACCAACAAAACATGAAGAAGATGGAGAATGGTGCAATTCCTAATTCACCACAAAAAGTTGCTGATACTTCTGAGAAAGAGCAACTAGCAGTCAACTAATATAATTGTCACACATTAATTTCTAAGGTACTAATTTTTTATTTTCCCAAATTATTTCTTTTACAAGATGCATGATATCGAATATCATAAAAAATAGATTATCTCGTGTGCTCGATTGAAATTCGAATTTCTCCTTTATGCAGGAAAAATCACTTGCAGAAAGGGCAGGCTTGTGAATAACTTCACAAAAACAAGTCCTTAATATATTTATTTTTTTGGGGGGGGGGGGGGGGGCTTAAGGAAATTCTCTTTTCTTGGCTTAATTAATTAGGGATAAGTGTGGTTAATTTATTTTATTTCATTTTATTATTATTTTTTAATTATCAAACCATATCATCAAATCTATTCTTTAGTAGTATGTCAGTTTGTTGTAGAAGACCAATTGCTGGGAAATTGATGGTGGGTTTGTGTGGGGATGTATGTGTAGTTAATTTATGTATTTATTATTATAAGTTGTGTGTTAGTACGGAGTATTATTTACTATGTAGTACTAGTAAAGAAGGGTTTGTCAGGTTTTGTGGTCATTTTATGTCAGAATATGGCTCCCTTTTTTTCTGTTATTTTGTTTTTCCCCATGTCTGATCTGATCTGCATTATTAAGCTTATGTTCTTTCAAGAAAATTAAGGAGCAAATACCACTTGTAAATATTCATCTTTGACTGTAATTATCAATCCATTTGGGATCTTCTTGATTAGTTGATCATTTTTTCTCTCTTCTACTTTATAATTTTTTAATCAAACCTGCTTCTCAAAATAATGATGATGATCATATAATTAATTTTGAGTTTGGGCCTAAGTAAAAGAAGAGTTCAACTTTAAAAATAAAAAGTAAAAAAATCACTACCCTGCCCATCAATCATGAATGGACATTATTTCGCCAATTAACTCATTTAAAATTAGCTAATTTTGACCAATGTTTAAAAACCGGACCGGACCGGCCGGTTCGGCCGGGAACCGAACCTGATACCGGTCCGGTTTGCATGCAAAAACCGGAAGTCATAAGGAACCGCCATTGAACCAGGTGAACCGGATGGAACCGGGCATAACCGGGAAGAACCGACCGGTTCAACTCATTATACCCAAAAATTGAAAAATTGGTGTTGATGAATTTCGAACCCGGGACCTTGATGTTGATAAGCTATGGTCATTACCATCTTTCCAACCTATTGAATTGATTATGATCCAGCTATTATTAATATTATTATGATTGTGCCTCATATTAGCATTTAATGCCATAAATGCATGATTAAGCGCACTAATTGTAACTCTCTTTCTTCTCTTTAATCCAATGTTTATATTATCACTTTTTTTAGATTTAATTACTTATTTTCTTTCTTTTATATTAATACTCTAATGTATACTTTTATTGATTATGTAGATTTCTTACTAATAAATGTTATAAATTCATGTATTTTATATATATTATATAATTTATAATTATTTTTATTAATTTATATATTAAACGGTTCAACCATGGTCCGACCCGGTTGAACCGATCAAACCATGACCCGAAGCCCTCACCGGGTCGACCTCCGGTCCGATTTTTAAAACATTGATTTTGACTCGATGTCAATGATAAAAATTGGAGATCTTTTTACAGATAGTGAAAAAAATGGTTGGATATGGTGACAAAAAAAAAAAAAGTGTTATGACAGTAGATATTTTCATTTCATAATACTATGGAACAGTTGAGAGTGAAAAATCAATTTAAATGGCAAAGGACAATTCTGTATAGTCGCTTTAAGCCTTTATTACATTTTTGTCTCAGTAGTGCAAAGATTGCTAGAAGAAATGAGGCCTTGCAATTTAATTCTTGCACATGAAATTAAAAAAAAGGAAAAATACTCTGGATTTACTGTTTTGCACAGAGAATGTTAAAGTCAGAATTTTCAAATGATAATGTAAATCAGGACGTAAATCCAGGACTACTACATCTGTTATTTTTTACTTTTCTCGTTTTATTATTTTATACCATTCATATATTTAACAAACGACACAAGTCAAAAATAACAGAGGGAGTATATGTGAAGCTAAAAATAATTTTTCAAAAAATAAAAAATAAAAAACCACGATTTTGGTAAATATTAACTTGTACTCATTTTTTTTTTGCTGTTCTTGACAACAACCTATCATTAGAGTAATCATCCCAATGCAATACCATCATTCCTAAAAGGTATCGTTCATAAGAGATTTTTTCTTCTTTTTTGTTTTTATAAAGAGAAGAAAATAAAATAAACTTGTAAAGAGAAATTCTGAAACATTTTTAGAATAATACTCTCTCTACGTGCCGCTCCATTTGACTCACATATATTCAATACGTGAGGATTAAAATATACAAACGAGCCAAAAGGAGTGGGACAGAGGGAGTGTTTAGTATTCTCCAACACTTCCAACTCCAAGACTTTAATGATTCTCACCAAAAAAAAATATAACACCAGAATGATATATATTGTAACTGTAATTTTGATTATCATTAATTCATTATGCATACCAAATGATATCTTCACTGGTGTTACAAGAAACTCCAACCATCAAACCCTTTTGCAACAATCAGAACTTGAAACAACTGTCTGCTGCCGTTGGATCAAATCACTAAATCTTAAGAAAAAACCCACCTCCGATATCGCTAAAAAATTAAGCAGCAGCTAAACATACATGGAAAAAGAACCTTCCTCATCAAAATCACATCTTGTAAAGGTGGAGGGAGGCTTCATTCAAGGAGTATCTATGGCAGTTCCCTACAGTTCATCACATGCTATAACAGTCTATTATTCTTGAGGCAAATTCACAAGTCTCGAAGGATAAGGCAAATTGTAGCACTAATAATGCATGCTAATAGATTCTATATGAAAAGCGGCTAAGTAAATTAGGATATAATTCAAGAAAGAAGAATGATGATATCATATAAATATAATGCTATCCAAAGAGCTAAACTATACTGAATACTGATAAGCTATATATATAAGGAGATATTCCAGTTGAAATATAAACTAATAAGAGCATCAAATTCATCATGATTATCAGATAAAATTCTAAAGCATAGCAAGTCCTAGATCAAAAGCTCATAAATGTACTAAATCAGAAATTTACACCAGAACTGGATTAGAGGTCTAGAGAAAACATTACTCAAGTGATGGAGGTTCTGCAACTTCAACAACTTTTTCATCACCTTGTGGAATTTCAGGATCTTCTGCAGCTTCAGCCACTTGTTCTTCAGGCTCTGTAGATGGTACAGCTTCCGAAACTTCTTCAGCCACTGGCTCATCAGCTTCAGGAACTGGTAGAGTTCCAGCAACTTCATGCATTTCATCATCTTCATCTTCTTCTTTTACTTCAGTTTTTGGGATTTTCTTCTTTGAATACATAGCAATAAGCTCTTTAGCATCAGCCTCAAGACCTATTAACCTCTTCTCCTTGAGATTGACTTTGTCCATTAACGCCTCAAAGCCGCGAATACATTTCTCTAGCTCTGGATTCCATATCTGTTCAATATATAAGCATTTCATCCTAAATTCCTCCTCCTCCACCTTCCTACGCCTCTCGATTTCTGCAGCAGACAACATAAGGCCCCCATTTCCAGTATCCTTGTAAGTAGGCTCTTCATAAAGCTGAGCTCGATCCCTATACTCTGCAAAAGCCTTCTGAACATCCTTTAAAGCCTTTCTATATCCGCCAACCATACTCCCAAGTAAGTATAATTCACGTTCGAGGCGGCCAATTTCCATATCCTTTCTCTGGGCCTCCTCAAATCTGGCCTTGTGCAACCCTTCTATCACATGATCGCGTTTCTCCAGCTCGTTAAGCAAGAGTTGCTGGTTCATGGTTGCCTGCTCCACAACTTGTTCCTTCTCCTCAAATAGCATTCTAGCTCTCTGCGCCGCTTGCTGAATTTGCTCCATGCACATTCCAAAGTCAGCTGGCTTAGCGTCCCACATTTCGTTGACCCTCATTCTCTTGCTGCTGTCATTCACTGCATCATGATAGTCGTGATCGATCACCCTCTTACCTGCATTGTTGAAGAAGGGTGGAGCTGAAGCAATATTCTGCACATTGATATCCACAGAGGATGAATTGGGATGTTGTTCTTGTGAAGTGAAGGCCATTCCCATTTGGTTTCCTTCCATTCCTTGAAGGAAATTCCCAGTATGAACATCCCCTTCTAGAGAATCACCATTTGGGAAAACATGATAATTATTTGGTGCTTCCTCCTCATCTTCCTCCGCATCCATCTCTTCTTCTTCTTCTTCTTCTTCTTGATCCTCTTCTTCTTCTTCTATCCCTTCATCATTCCTATCCTCAAAGCTATTGAATCCCTCAGCGGTTTCCGTGCTACAATGCTGCAAGAAATGCTCATCCAGGTTGTTCTTCCCATTCGGAAGCCACTGCTCTTGCTCCTCTCTCTCGTCTCCTCCCTCCTCCCCATCACTCTCCTCGCACTTCTCAGCATCCACTATTTCCACTTCCTTCACTTCTTCTTCTTCTTCTTCTTCCTTCTCACCATCTTGCCCAAGAGTCAGCTCAGTGCTCGGCCCCTCGACGACAAAATCCCCCTCTCTCTCATCTGCAGGAATTTCAACTACTTCATTTTCCTTGACAATCCCCTCATTCACCTCATCCTTCACTACCTCAACCTCTGCAACAGATTCCACCTCAGCATTCAAGGGCTCTTCTTCCATCAAGAAAACTTTCTCATGCTGACACTTTATCAAGTGCTGCAAATGAGAAGCGTAGTAACACTCTTTCAACTGACCCCCTTGCTTCAACTCCTTCTCCACCATGAACCAGAGCAACCCAGCCCAATCCACCTTTTCTGGGTGCCCTTCCTTGATCAACTTCATCCATTCCATCACAACATTAGGCATCATCCACGTATCTTCATGTAAAAGCACCCAATCAGACACAAACACCTCGATAAAAGCTATCGATTCGTCAGACAAAGCCTCCCACTCCAAATCCACCTCCGCTCCAACCGCGTTGCCCTTCTCCTTCTTCAATGGCAGCTTCAACGCACGGGCTAAGTCAGCCCTACTCACCACCACGCGATAGCCATTAACGTTGCTAGACCGCGATTTCGGGTTGTAATTAGCGACCAGTTGCGCAATGAAGTCAGCCCTAATCGTCCTATCAAAGTCTATCTGGACAAATTCCCACAACCCTAGCTTCTTAAAAAGATTCTCGTAAACGGCGAAATGAAGAAGTTTCTGAGGATCAAACCGAATTGGATTCAAATTGGAACGCAAATTACGCAACTTTTCCTCAATCATTTGCAATTGCTTAGCGGTGGGCTTTCTCTTACCTTTACCCTTACCCTTCTTCCGCTTGTTCCCACCCCTCCGGGCGTTGGGCGACGCGAGGGACACCTGGGGGCGGAGATCCATAGAAGAAACGGCAGGGGTCTCGTCATCGGCTTCTTCTCCCTCTTCGTCGTCTTCGTCTTCTTCACCGGGGCTGTTCTCCTCCGCCGGATCGGGGAGGGAATGGGACGCCGTCGGAGGGGCGGTTTCCGGGTCGGGTTGAATTGGGGTTTGTTCACCATCAGATATGGCGTCGGATTGAAGGGGGTCGTGGTGTGGGGAGTGGGAGGGATCTGACATGACTCAGAGGTTTCTCTCTTCACTGCCGATTAGGGCTTACTGCAAATTGCGAGAGAGAGAGTTGTGAAACTTGTGAGTATACAGTACTTGGGAGAATTATTGCAGGCCCTGCCTTTACTTATTCCGAAAAGAAAATTAGAAATTTCAATTACAAACTTCTCCCTTTCCCCGGCGAACTAATGTACTAATAGGAAATATATTTAATTCGACGGGTATCATTTTATTATATATTTATTAAAATAGTAGTATTATGATAATTTCTTGAAATGATTCTCATTTTATTTCTAATTTATTGTGAAGTGCCTTAAATTGAAAATATACACTTTTGTTATAAAAATTTAACAATTACAGCTATCGATACATACTAAGAGAATTCCAAAAACTTATTAGCTAATGAGCCACCTCAAAATTGATTTTGTGTCTAATATATTTTCAAGTGTTTAAAATTTAAAATATACATTTTGTTACAAAAAAATTGACAGTTATAGCTATCGATATATACTAAAAGAATTTCAAACCTCAAAATTGAATATTAGTTGTCCGTGGCTAGGCGCACCTATTGTATCCGCCGATTTAGGCAAAAATATATTGGCCAATGGGTCACCTCAAAATCAGATATAGTCGTCCGTGGCTAGACGCATCTGTTGCATCCACCGATTTAGGGGTCTATCAAACCTCGTCATGTGGGATAAGCCTCTTATCTTCAATCCATTTTCAGCAACAACTCACTCACCACAAACAAGTTCTCCCGGCACACCACGGCAGTTGCTTGACGCAGCTCCCGCCAAGACTTTTGCATACGTGAGCACACCACGGCCCACACTCGGCTGTTTCATCACCATGTCCTTTGCAGGCTCCCCACGGCCCACTTTCAGCATGTCATGACCCTCATCCAACACTTGCATACCCGAAATATACTGCATCGTGTTGATCCGAGCCTCCTCCTCCACGGATTCAGCGACCACAGCATTCAACTTTTCCCCACATTAACCTTCCGCTTCGGACAGTCCCGTATCCGGTGGTCTCCATCACATATGAAGCAGGCTCGAAGCTTGTTCCTGCTCCCGAAGCGTGACTCGCTGCACCACTAGCGTTGGGTCGTTGAAAGCCTTCTTCTTCCATCCTTTCCCCTTGTCCTTAGCACGCCCTGCATCCCCATGTCCGGGCTCGGAATAGCCACCCACCTTCAAGTCTACCAACTCCTCGGCAGCGGCTAGCACGGACGGCAGATCATTGACCCTTAAATGCCTCAACTCAGTTTAGGCCCAATGCTACAATACATAAGAGCATTTTAAAAAAAATTTGGCCAACGGGCCACCTCAAAATCAAAACAGTATCATAGCCAAAAAATTTAAAAACTTCTTGGCCAACGGGCCACCTCAATACCGAAATAGTGTTAGGGCAAAAATATTTTATATTAAAAATCAGTTTAGTCTAATCAACCCAAACTGAAAAATAGTATTATGATAATTTTTTAGAGAATATGTGTTACAAAGTCGCGTTAAATTTTATTAGAAAAATAGTTTAATGCGGTGTACTCCATCATCGAGTAGTTGTACTCTATTTATACGTATTAATAAAAAAAAATCAAATCAATGAAGGAAATCTCCATTATGGAATTTTTCATGGCCAATGGGTCACCTCAAAATCAATATAGTATTAGAGCCAAAATATTTTAACAGAAAAAAAAGTTTAGCCAATCCGAATTGAAAATAGTCCACGAATCTCATTTTGTGTCTAATTATTGTCAATTGTTTTAAATTAAAAATATAATTTTTGTTACAAAAATTCGACAATCGTAGTTATTTATACATACTAAAAGAATTTAGAAAATTTATTGGCCAATGAGCCACCTCAAAATCGATTTTGTGTTTAAAAATTAAAAATATATTTTCGTTACAAAAATTTGTCAATTGTAGTTATTGATACAAACTAAAAGAATATCAAAATATTTTGGGCGGGCCACCTCAAAATCGAAATGGTGTCAGAGCCAAAATATTGTAAATCAAAAACAGTTTAGCTTGATCAACTGAAACTGAAAATAGCCCGGGCCAAAATATTTTAGTTTCGTTTTCTTTTCTTTCTTTTTTCTATTTTATGAAGAGTAGCAAAATCACCCTCAACTGAAAATAGTTCGAGCCAAAATGTTTCACTTTCTTTTTTTTTTCCTTTCTTTTTTCTATTTTGGGAAGAGTAGCAAAAACACCCTCAATATTGAAATATTTTTCGGGTCATGGTTCGATCGGTTGAACCGTTTAATAAATAAATTAATAAAAATAATAAAAAAATATCTATTTTATATATATCAAAAATTCCATGATTTATATAGTACAGGTCCATAAAAATTTAAGAAACACATGTTAAAATCAATAAAAATAATAATAATATACATATTCATATTATATACATTTATACTCAAAAAATATATTTATAATTTTATAAATGAACATAATGTAGTTGATAATGATTCAAAGCTGATTGAATAATGGATATATATATTGTAAGCCTTAAATAAACTTATTTAGTGATGTGGTGTAGTAGTATAAAATATAGCCTATCATGTGGAAGATCTTGAGTTCGAATCCTCCAATTCTCATAATTTAATTTTTAAATTTTAGGTATAATATAAATAGATTATAACAATTAATATATTAATATGTATAAATAATAATTAATATGTATAAATATGTAGATTTTAGATAAATAAGAATGGAGGCCGTAGGAGACGCCACGTAGGCTTGTGGAAATATCTATATATATATATATATATATATATATATATATATATCAAAAATTCCATGATTTATATAGTACAGGTCCATAAAAATTTAAGAAACACATGTTAAAATCAATAAAAAAATAATATACATATTCATAGTATATACATTTATACTCAAAAAATATATTTATAATTTTATAAATGAACATAATGTAGTTGATAATGATTCAAAGCTGATTGAATAATGGATATATATATTGTAAGCCTTAAATAAGCATTATTTAGTGGTGTGGTGTAGTGGTATAAAACATAGCTGTGGGAGATCTTGAGTTCGAATCCTCCAATTCTCATAATTTTATTTTATTTTAGGTATAATATAAATAGATTATAACAATTAATATATTAATTAATATGTATAAATAATAATTAATATGTATAAATATGCAGATTTTAGATAAATAAGAATGGAGGCCGTAGGAGACGCCATATAGGCGTGTGGATGAACGTGGTGCTCTGAATCCGCAGCGGAACGTATAATATATTGATATTGATATTGATAGGGAGTATGCAGAAAGAATAAAAGTTCAATTTTTATCATAAGAATGTACCAAAAAAAAAAAGGTAGAATCTCTATACATTTATGAAAGGTTTTGATATGCTTTCGATGGAGCGAAACTCAAAAATAGCAATTTTGATAAATTAAAATAAATTTTAGCTATCAATAAAGAAATATGTAAATTTTAGTCATTTTTACAATTTTACCCTTGATTCCATTAATTGCACAACGAATATACAACCGCCAAATACACGACCACCCGGTTTTAATTCTCGACTGTGTAGCACAAACATGTGACCGCCAGAATACAAGACCACTACTGCACGACCGATTGGTCGTGTAATTGTGGTCGTGTATTATCCCGCATAACATGTTGACTTTCTCGTTGACATAACATGAGACCGTCAGAATACATGACCGTTGTTGCACGGCTAATTGGAAGTGTAATTGTCGGCAGTATAGCACAGGCATGAGACCGTCAGAATACACGACCACTATTGCACGACTAATTTGGTCGTGTAACTGCGGTCAAGTATTACCCAGCATATCATGTTGGCCAAATCGTGTAACTGCGGTCATGTATTACCCCGGCATAGCATGTTGGCCCTCTTGTTGACAGACTACCAAAATACACAACCATATTTACAAGACCACATTTAATCGTCTTTAGAGGCAGCAAAAGGAGGCCGAAGGGCACACTTGAAACAAAACTAATAGATTCCATAACAAAGAAGGAGATAAGAGAATGCCTAGTGAATCAGGTATTACAACTTTAACATATTATTTCCTTAAGGTTATTTACTTATCAGCCTATATTTTAGTAGATTATTCCAACAATTAAGGCAAAATGGCCAACTTCTGCAAGCAAAACAATATTCATTCAGCAAGACAATACAAGATCATACTTGAAGGATGATGATCCAGAGTTCAGGGCGGTTGCATCCTTAGATGGATTCAACATCCATTTCATTTAACAGCCTCCCAACTCTACAGATTGTAATGCTAATGATCTTGGAATTTTTGCTTATATTCAAAGTATTCAAAATGAGTATGCATATTTGTTACAGCAGTGGCTACAAGCTTTGAGAGGTTGTCTCCTCAAACACTTAACAAAGTTTATCTAAGTCTATAAGGGTGCATGGTGGATATTATGAAGGTAAATGGGCAAAATTGTTACAAAATCCCTCACATGAAAAAAGGGGCACTTTTCAGGCAAGAGATGCTCCCAATAAATTTGGAAGTTTCTATGGAACTAGTAAGACAATGCATCCAATAGAGAAGGGATATCTTGTAGGTATTGAACTTCTAATGTGTAGGCTAGGTTTCGAGTCTGATTCCATAGTTCCACTTTGTGAGGATTTGGGTGTTTCTTATGAATCTGATTTGTAAAGTTAGACTCCTAATGTAAGGAATTTTGTATGCCTAGGAGGCAGTTTTTGAACAATCTTAGTCAATCAGATTTCTGCCTATAAGGCATTTTGTAATCTTTAGTTTCTTAATGGCGTGTAATCTTAATTTTTCCAACAAATTCATGTTTAATCGGATGTAATCTTATTTTTTCCAACAAGATATCACCACACATGAACAAGAGATCATCAACAAGATATCATCACACATCAAGCAGAAAATAAACTTTACTCACAAACTGAAACAATTTGGGGAACTGCAACTTAAATATCTCCAGCGTTCCTTCAGTCCACTTCCAGCCTCGCCTTCTATCTTCAATCTCGTGCGCGGCTTTCCTCTTCTTCACACTATTTGCTCGATTAAGAGAGGCAGTAATGGCTTCCAGCCGGCCACGGCGGATTATGTTGGGAGATGGACTATCGGAATTACTCGCATATCCTTCGGGATAAGGCTCATCATGTTTGAAACATGTTTCTGGGACGATTTCATCCTCAGCAGGGTTTGTCAATGGGAGTGAATTGGTAATTTCGATCATAGGGGATAAAGATGGGGTGCATTCCGAACTCATCTCGGAGGCGGGTTGAGAGAGAAACCCACGTCGGGAGAGAGACGGCGGCAAGGCAGACGAGAAGAGGGGCGGAGAAGTGAATGAAGACGGTGAGAATCGAGAGAGAGAGACAGAGGAGTACTCGCAGAGTGAGAATGAGATAGTGAGGCAGAGACAACGATGGAGTGTAAGGTTAGTTAAATTTTTAGGGTGAGTGTTAATTACGGGTAAGTGGGCTCATTAGGGTAAATGGGCTGATTTGGTAGTAATAAATGGCCTAAAATAGAAAGGGATCAAATGAAAAAAAACAGTCCAATATAGAAATGGTGTCAAATGAAAAAAAAAAACGAAAAAAAAAAAATAGAGGGAGTAAAACTATGTGAACTCCTTTAAACAAAAAAACTCAATGAGAACTAGAGGTACCCAAGGTTCCGGTTCAGGTTCGAACCAGATCCGGAACCGCAGTTACGGTTCCATGGTGGAGGAACCGAAACCGAACCGGCAAGTACACGGTTCCGGTTGAATCGTTATTTTTTATTTTTTCGATCAAATATTGTCACGCCCCAATTCCCGAGGGAAGGCGCACGCGCCAAGGGTGTGACTAGGGGTTGGAATAAAGAAGCGGGGATAGAAAGGGGATTCAACTCATTTCAATAATCAACTGATACTTCCCGAAAAGTTAGGCAGTATCTCTTTTGCAAAGGGAATAAGCCACAATAAATACAACGGCAATATACCCAACATAACAACATATCATTATACTAGGATCGCATAAGATTCGATGGCTCAACGAATCAACATAAGTCCATCATTCCAAAACATAAAGTCGAGTTCGATTTCTCGAGAATAGATAGTGAATAAATTCAGAGTGCATATCTCTAGTTCAAGACGAGAAATACATTTAGCGGAAGCTTAACAAAGAGAGATTCCTAGCCTCAGCTCTGCATCGCCATCACAACTGCATCAACCTGAAAACATTTGAAAACATTTGGGCTGAGTACTAATGTACTCAGTGGGCTGCGCATTTTATCAATAGCTTGGAAACATAGCAGTTTATCCATATCATAGGCATGACTTAGAGGTTTTGGAAAACAAAAATCAACTAAGCATGCTAAATCATTTTACTTGTGCCATGGCCTCATGTCACACTCTACAGTTACTCTTACTTGGACCCCGGACCTCTTGCCACCGACAGGTCCTCGGACTTCCAATAGATAGCCCCGGTCGCAGTTTACAGTTTTCAGTATTCAGACTTCGGGTCGAAACCCAGAGAGCCTCGGTTTAAATAGCACACAATGGAGATCAACCCATTGCACTACTATTGGGGAGTGTACACGATTCAAACTAGTGTGTTAGACTGAGCTTTGAATCTCGATCGATTAACTTTTCAGAGCATTAAACATCTAGAGTGCACATTAAAACATTTTATGGATAATCAGTTTTGCATTTTAAATCATTGAGCATACATAACTCATATACATTTGGAAAATAAGTCCACCTCTTGAAGCATAGTAGAATGGTCGGTCTTGATAGGCAACGTCTAAATTAATGTCCTCGTCGAACCGCGCCTATTCATAACGATATAATAAGAATCTAAATTCTTATAACAAAACGATCGCTAAGGAAAATATAATCGCTTATATATTTTCTTAATAGCAAATCTGTTAAGGGATAACAGATTAATTATTTGGAATTATTTAAATCTTTTCATTAGGAGAATAACCATTTCTTTATTAATAAGGGATCCAATTAAGTAATTAATTGGGTTCAAATATTCATCGAATAATTATTCCGAAATTAGGATAAATTCCGAAATACATTTTTGAGCTAGTTAAATCTTAGTGATTAATTAAACCTTAATTAATTAAATCTTACATTTTTACTAGTAATTAATCCTTAGAGCATGATTTATTTAAGCCCATTCATAAATTAACTCCGCCCAGAAGAAAATTGGCCCATCTGCAGAAGCCCATTTTCAATAAGAACCCAGCCCAAAGAAAGAAAACCCATTTTTCCCCACCCCCTTTCTCAAGCAACACACGCACGCACACCAACCCGTTCTCTCCCTCACTCTCGAACTCTCGCCCGACAGCAGCCCTCGCTCTCGATCTTCTTCTTCCTCGGCAGAATCGCCGGTGGAAACTCGGCACCGCCACCGTCGACCGGACCTCTTTTTCCTCTTCTCCTTCTCTCCCAAATCCCCGATTTAGAAATCATGGTCGGAGCCCCCAATTCGAAAGCCCCAAATCTGCAAATCGATTTCCTTCTCGTTCCAGCTTCATCGTCGGCAAACGCCCGACGCCGCTGCTGCTGTAGTGCCGCCGCCGCCGCAGAACGGCGTCCAAAAGCCCCAACTGGAACCTCCGGCGCCGCTGCTGCCATGGCTGGAGCTTCGCTGCGCTGAAGCTGCAGCCGATTCTCTTCGTCGTCAACGGGCATCACGCCGTCGCCATCAGCCGCCGCCTCTGTTCGTCCCGACATCGTGCCGCCTCCAACTCGTCACCGTCGAGTTCGTGATAGCACCGCCACTGCTGTGGTGCCTCCGCTGTGAGCTCAGCGATTTCTCGCCGCCGTCGCCGTCTATGGCTGGTAACACCGCCGTCGACACCAACCGCCGCCACAGGGCAGAGCCGCCCTCCTTCCCAGTAAATCCTTCTCCAACCCATTCTCTCCCTCATAACTTAATTTCGTAGTTTCCAAATTAAGAAAGAGTATTCCTTAGCCCTCGATTTTCAGTTTAGGGATATGAATTCTTCTTCAGTGTTAAGGTTGCTGAAGTGTTTAGGAAAACAACTTCATGGTTTCGTCACTCTCTGTATTGTGTGATTGAAGCTCATATATATATATATATATATATATATATATATATATATATATATAGTTGTAGTATTCCAAGTATTCCAATTTCATGCTAGATTTTAGATCTTAGAGATTTAGGAAAAGGCTTGCTTCAGTAGCTCGCTCTATGCATTAGCCTTAGGATTTGAGTTCATGCTTTACTTACATGTTTTGTTCTTGGTTAAGGAAATTATGCATATACAAAAATTTAGCAGCTTAGGATTTCAATTTCAGTTTCTGAATAACAAGTTTATATACATATAGCTGCTGATTGGTTCCATTAGTGTTTCCAGTTTTGAGTTCGAGTTTTCATTTCAGTTTTCATACTTAGTTTTCTAATTTAAGCATAGATGAAGAAAGGGCTGGAAATGCTTACAGTTCAGTTTGGTTTTGGTTGATGGTTTGCAGTAGTTGGACATGTTAGGAATGAATGGAAAATAGCTCCTTTTTCTCTTGCTCCCTTGCCTCTGTTTTCAGCTTTTGTTTCCCCTCTACTTCCTTTCCTTTTTCTACGTTTTCACCTTCTTCTTTTAAGTGAGTATTTGTGTTTGGTTTGTGCAGGGGAATGAAGTGATGAAGAGGTTGATATAGCAGGGAATTAAAAGGAATTAAAGAAGCTGCATTGAAGTAGTAGCATAGGGTACCAAAGTCTTCCATGGAGTGTCTGAAGTGAAAGCTTATGGGGTCACAAAATCTGTTGGAAGATTTACTGGTTTTAGAAGTTAATTTAAGGCTGCAAGGTTTGACAATTTGGAGCCTTAAAATCGTGTGTCATAACTGCTATTGGAGCATCTTAGCTTGCAGACACATTGTATTTATTTGATTAGTTTTGGCTCTTTTGTGATACTTATTTAAGTTATGGGCCCCTTTATTGGGCTTTTATTTACTTATACCGGTATGGTGATGGTTATAATGGGTTTGGCCCAATTTTATTTATAAGAGTCGATATTGTATTCTCGATCTTGATAATTATTATTAGAGATCGATTTATTATTGGCCAATTAATCCATTTAGGTTAAAAGTTATTATACGGAAATATAATATCGGTTTTGATTTCTTTGTTCGTAATATAAATTATGAGATATAAATATAGATTTATATCCATGTCTAAATTGCAAGGTAAATGCAATTTCATATAACTCGAATAATAATCCTTCAATTTATCATCGGTCGAAACAGAGATATATAAAGTTTCGAATTTTTGTGGAATATCTATTTAATAAAAGTCGGGGTATTACAAATATTCATCTTTGTTGATTTTCGATCCCAATTTAATTGAAAGACAATTCAAATCATCAATAATCAATTGTTTAAAAATGGTAAGAGAATTATAAAATATAACAAGTGAGATTGTTTAATTTTTTTTTATTTATCACACTTAAACCCTTGGAGATCACATGTTGATTCCAAAGACCGAGCCTCGTTAAAACCTCATTGAGGAAAAAGAGTACTCATCTATGAATTTAAAATAACACTAGTTTATGATTTATTAAAACTTCATTGAGAAAGAAATTTTTAAGTTGTTGGGCTCGTTGACTACTACTACTAATTTCCAAGTCCATAGTACGTCTAGATCTAGTGCTACGTACAAAACCTCAACATGCCCCTCATATTTCTCTACGAAGTCATTATATAGGTACCAAAGGATTGATCTAAGTTGGTCTTAATAAGTTGGTCAAATATAATGAAATTAGATTACTATAATGAATTAGAATATAACTAATTTGTAAAGTATTTAAAATATAATGAAATTAAAATATTAATACTTTGAAATGTAGTACTTCGTATCATATTAGCATAAAAATAATTAGCAATGTATTTAAACATCAAATATAAATCAAATGTTGAAACATAATACAAATATAATATATATAAAATAAATATAAAAATATAAAAATACACTATTGGCTGGTTTCATGGTTAGGAACCGGGAACCGAAATCGAACCAACGGTTCCTCCGATTTCTTAGACGGTTCCGGTTCAAAATCCGGTTCGGTTATCCGGTTTCAATTTTTTTGGTGCACCTCTAGTGAGAACTAGGGTTGAGCAAACGGATGATTCGGTTCAAAATCGATCCGAAACTACAAAACCGATAAAACCGAAACTTCTAAAAAAATAACCGATCCGAACCAAATTATCTTAAGAACCGATCCAAACCAAACCAAAAACTTCGGTTCGGGTTCGGTTTGGTTTTCAGTTGGCATGACCTTATCAATTGCTTAAACAAAATTTTAACAAAATTCATAAATTAAGAAGAGTTAGCAACATCAATAGAAGTTACTAAAGTCTAAACAATAAACATCAACATCAAGAAATCCAAAAGCATTACAAGTCAATAACATCAACAAAATAAAACATAGTTCATTTCTCCATTAAGCTTTGCACTAAAAAAAAGAATATAAGCTTTAATAAAATAATATATATCATATAAATATTAAATATTTTATAAGTTTAATATAAGTTCTGTTCGGTTCGGTTCAAACCGAAAATCAAACCTCTAAAAGCAATCCAAACCGAACTAAGTTTGATTTTAGTTTTTTAAAACCAAACCAAACCAAACTAATACAAAAAAAAAAAAACCAAAAACCAATTCAAACCATCCAAACTATAATAGTTCGATTTGGATTTTGGATCTGGTTAGGTTTTGCTCACCCCTACCCCTACCCCTAGTGAGAACTCCTTTCAACAAAAAGACAAAGAAGAAGGAAAAATTAAAAACAAAGCAGAATCTCTCGGTTCTTCACCATTACAGCGACAGCGGAGCTGTTACCGCTAAAATCCAGCAAAATTGCGCAAGAAATGGGAAATTTCTTAATCAAATCGAAAATCTCTTCCCACTAAATATAAATAGCGTTAAAAACTGCGTGAATTTCTACTTTGCCTCGTGAACCTTCGACGGTCGCTTTCTCTGCAATAGAAAACGGTTGATCTCTGCTAATACTCCCATCCAGTTTAATTGTAACCGCCTCCATCTTCATCCCACTCTCTCGCTCTCTCTAATATGGATTCCGGAAACTTCGCCGTCGATCTCTTTTTTGTCTTATTATCGGTCACCTGCGCTGCGGGGGCGGGGCAAGGCGGCGGAGGGGCGGCGCGGGAGCTGTGGTGCGTGGCGAAGAACAATGCCGAGGACGCCGCGCTGCAGTCGGCGCTGGACTGGACGTGCGGGCCGGGCGGGGCCGATTGCGGGCCCATACAGAACGGCGGGCCCTGCTACGATGCGTCGGACCTTCAGAAAACGGCGTCGTACGCCTTCAACGATTACTTCCTCAAGCACGGCCCCTCCGATGAAACCTGCAATTTCGCCAACACTGCTGCTATCACTGATTTGAACCCTAGTGAGCGATCGATTCTTTAGCTTCTTCTGTTGAAGAGAATCATTGAAATTCGTACTAAATTTCTGCTGTTTTTGTTTGTTTTAATCCAATTTCAGGCCACGGTAATTGCAAAATTCCATCCAGGTGAGAGCTTATGATGGATCTTGCTGAAAGCTTTCCTCTTTTATTTACCTTATTAGATTTTGAAACATGTTATTAATATTCAGTTTTATTAATTCATAGATTTGCGCAAAACACAGTGCTATAGAAATCTACTAATAGATCGTTCGTTTAAACATGTAATACTTGGAAAAAACTGAACTTGGCACTTCGAATTTTTGTAATGCAAAGTGGATCTTTAAGTGGAATTCTGAGTTTCATAAGTCTTGGAATCTTTACCTGCAGCTTAAGTGCAAGCAACAGTAACTTTAGTGGCTCGACGACTTCAGATTCCGGTGGTGCGGATCTGAGCAGAGCTAGCTCAACCATTCACCACATTGATCGAGGATCGATCATAAATTATGTGTTGTTTGCAATCGCACTAGCATTATGAGGGAATCGAGCTCACAATTTTGTAGGTGGCAAAAGCAGAATGTTTTTGTTGAGAAGTTGTAATGGAGTAAAGCAACCTATGATCATTGAAATATCATCTATTGTTTAGCTTGGTAAATGCGGAGTTATTTTCTCTTCTCAATCCCATTAATCTATTGAAATGTTTGATCTTTTTCTTGCTGGGTTCGATCGTTTGTACTTGCATTTTATGATATGACTCTGTGTTTCTTGACTGTAAGATCCTCTTTCATTTACGGAGAGAAGCTTGGTTTCTTCTTGACTGTGTGTAGCAGCAATCTTCAAGTGCATATCTGAGGCAAAACTTTTTTTAATCTGTGCATAATAGTCTGCTAAAGAAACATAATATAGAAAACTTGTGATTTTTGTTTATATGTTTTAAATTCGATTTATGTAAAATATCATATCCAGATTCTTGGTGTTGTTTATTTATGTATACTTGGTTGGTGTATGCGCTAGATTCCCAGAAATGAGATGCGACTTTTATTTCCTTCATGGCTTCCTAATTCTTGGCTTTAGGTAATTAAACAAAGGTAACTAATTCTGGTTTCCTTCTGGGCTTAAGCCTTGTAACTTGGGCTGGGCTCAGATTTTAGAGGCCCAAAGAAGTTTATGATTTGGGCCACAAAAACCCAATATTAGTGATTGTGGTTTTGTTTTGGTTTTTTTTTTGTTAGGTCTCAAAGTGGCTATTTTTGCCTATTTCTCCTTATTTATAATCAGTTTTATACTTAAAACTATCTATTAGAGTTGATTATATTATTAATATATACATATTCGGTTCCTAGTTTGTAGCTTTAATTTCTACTCTAGTATTCGATTGTTCCTGGTAAATTATTACTATTTGTTATATTTTTTTATGGTTTATAATTCATTTTTTGTGGGGTTGATTACTATTATTGTTTCTTATCTTCATAATCATTAACAGCAGCCTAAAAAGCCATTTTAACTCTTTTATGATCATTAGTTTCTAATAATTGTTCTTTCAGGAGCAAAAATAAAATAAAACCATAAGATATAAGTAAATTTTTTAATATCAAGTCCAAATAATGTTCAATAATGTTATTAAATATCTTAAATAATCAAATTGATACCTCGAATAATACTTTTAGCTATGTAAAAATAATGAGGCATGCAGCTATTTTTCCTCTATATACAACATTAATAAGTTCTTAGTGGGAACCCCCTAATTTAGTCAAAATTTGTGGCAATTTTTCTTAGTCACGTCATAAATTTCGTTCTGAGCCAAGAAACACAAATATTCGTCAAATATTCCAGCTTGAATTAAAGTGGCATGTCAGAGGTGTGGAAGTCGGTATAGATGGAATGAGCTATAGTTCTATCGATACATACAACCAAATCTATACTAATATACAAAAATAGGATAGGCTATATAAATTTTCCTTCCAAAGTCTTAATATGCGAGTCTTATTAAATATTTTTCATTAAATATAAATTAATTACACATTTTATTATTTTTCAATATATCACTTTGAAATAAATATCCTTCTTAAACTTTTCTTTTTGAAAATTATAATATTAAATAGTATGTTTAATAGACATAATTTTTTTTGAAAGAAATTATGAAAATGAATTGTAAACCTACTAAAATTTGGATTGAAATGTTTTACATGTACATACAAACGTACAAGGAAGATCCAATTTTCAATTTATTAATTTTCAAGTTCATTGATTTTTCTTTGAAATTTATAAACTGAGTTAATACAATTTTTTTTACCGTATCAAAAAAAAAAAAAAAAAAAAACCGTATGTAATATAAAGTGCTCCCGATGCATCGCTCGAGTACAACACTAGTTATAATTAAAAGTGGTTAGTGGTACTGTAACTCTCGGATGAGATCTTTTGTTCCAATTATATTTCAGTAGTTTTATAATATTTTTTTAAAAAGAATAAAAATTGCTATATTATAATTTTGAAAATAATATACCTTAATTTTAGATTTATTAATCCTATTTTAGCTAATAAAATTAAAATTAAATTCTACAAATAATTATAAACCATAATTGGAGGAGTGAATCCTAAAAAATAATTATAAAATTAAACTAAATCATTATAAATTAAAATTATTGAATAAAAATGTACTCCTATAAAACTAGTAGAAATTAAAACTGGATACACGGTTGGAATGCCAGAATGGAGACGATGGATGCCAATTGTGTAACTCCAAATTAAGTTTTTTTTTTCCCTTTTCTTTTCTAATACTACTCTAATTCTGGAAGTATTATTCATGTCATTTTTCATAAGCGACATTATCAATACGCCCATGTAAATTTTCAATTCAATTTCATTTATTTTTTCTTTGATAAGTGATTGTCCACTTACATATAAAAATAATTACCTTTTTATATGATAATGGAGAAATTAGGAGTGTGCACGGTCAGGTTTAGTGTATTTTAATGTCAAAACTAAACCATATCATAAAATATGATTTCGTAATTTTTGAAACCAAACCGAACCATACTAGCACTAAAACCAACACAAACCAAATCGTATTAATGTGATTCGATTTGCGGTCTTTAAATAATTTTTATTTGCTTCTTTTTTATAAAACATGTTTTTACTTAAATTTCAAATAGTAATATAAAATATAGTAATTTTTTAAGAAATAAAAACTTACAATAAAAGAGAGTTCTTAACACAACGAAAATCATGGGCTACAGTATAACATTTACATTCAAAAGTGATCGATCTTATTTTCGCAAGGTTGTTAATGCACGAAAACTGAGATTTAATGAACACAAAAAGGGACACAAATGATTTACGTGGTTCGATCTATCGTGATAGATCTACGCCCACAGAGCGAAAGTGTGTATGAATTTTATTGAGAGTATGCGTATAGCTTGTACAAAGATTGTCCTCCCCCTTCAATCTATTCTCAACCCCTATTTATAGGTATTTACATATGTAATCCGACTAGGATTACAAGTCTTTTTCTATTAGGACTCTTTGACTTGATCCCCTCCTTTATCGGATAAACACTGAGCTTCTATATCTCTTGGAGCTTGAATTGTAGTCGATGTAGGAGTTGCCTTGGCGTAGAAGTCTCTTTGAAGTAAGTTGTAGTTGACTAGGCCGAACTGCATAGGGCTTTAGTTGGGCCGAGCTGCGTTGGCCGAGCTTAACTGTCGGAGCCCAATTATATTGGGCTCGATGCTTGGGCCTAGTAGCTAGGCCATATCGTATCACACCCCCCCCCCCCCCCCCCAAAAAAGATATAGAAGGGAGGGTGTGACTAGGGGTAAAGTAGGAGTAGGGAAAGTGCATTGCCCTGTCGAAATTAGAATTTCGACGAAGTCAAAATGCGTACCTCGTTGGAATGAGGTCGAGCTAAATTTCGCATTGCCCCTTCGGAAATTAGATTTCGACGAAGTCAGAATGCGTACCGCCTCGTTAGGACGAGGTCGAGCTAAATTTTGCATTGCCCCTTTGGAAATTAGATTTCGACGAAGTCGGAATGCGTACCGCCTCGTTAGGACGTCGGTATGAAGTGTGGCGGAGTGGCTTGGCGCAACTGATATTGCGGACAAGGTCGAACATGTGATGTGTCAGTTGCATTAAATGTGCCGTTTGGGGTCCCGATAAAGTAGGCGCGTGCGTGTTGTGGGGGGAAGTTGAAAAGGCGGAAAGTTACTAAAACTTCTTTCAGGCGCCACAATCATTCATTTTCGAAATTCGGAACCCTAAATTTTTTTTTCGGCAATTCATCTTCTACCTTCACGCTTGCAGCTTGCCGTTGGTGTTGCACCAGAATCCAGTGAACCATTTTGTTGTCACCATAGTCGTCCATCGCTTAAAAAGTAAGTTTCCATGGCTTCCCCTTCTTTTATTCGCGAGTCGAGCGATAGTGGTAGTCAGGATTCTGGTGAAAGGTCCATGTCGCCGCCGGTATCTCATCCGCCGGAAAATGTAGATGTAGATGTATATACCATAGAGTCGGATGTTCCGTCGAAGTGTAAGGTAGTTTTTGCTTCTCCCATTGATTCAGCCGGAACAGTGTCGAAGTTTTCTTCAACCCTAGATTTATGCGCAATTTTGAAAATTACGAAAAATTATTTATTTCCTGACTGGATAGAGATGATAGTTCCTCGGCCGGAGGATAGGGCATCAAATCCTCCAATTGGATTCGTAACTATCTACGAAGATTGTTTAAACCATGGTCTTCGTCTTCCCCTTCCCCCTATTTTCGCCGATCTCCTTCGGAAGTTCGGCATTCCCTTAGCTCAAATAATGCAGAACTCGTTTAGGCAGTTCACTGGTTTAGGCATAATTAGTAGTCGTCACGGGGTCAACCTGTCAGTAGAGCTGATCCTGAAATATTTCCAATTCAATTCATTCAAAGGGTGGTACTACTTGACACCCCGTCTTGACTTTAGAGTCAAGACGAAGTCAAAAATCCCGAACTGGCAGTCTAAGTTCTTCTTTTGCCGGTTCGGTGAGGTCCCACATTTCGTGTGGAATGTGGGTAAGTTGAGGAACCAAGGCACCGAAGAGAAGTTCGGTGCGCTTGAGGAAGTGTTAACGAGTCTCGTCGATGAAGAGTTCACCGAGGCCGATCTTGCGAGGGCGGGGCTGAGCCCTTATGATCCAGACTCCATGGTTGAGCCGGTGAAGGGTGAGGCTCCACTTGGTCTGTTTTTATCCTGTTGTTTTTTTCCATGTCATTGTGATAAGGCTCCCACTATTTTTCTGCAGTGAAACTACTCGGTAAGAAGAGGACAAGGTCCAGCTCGATTGAGAAGCCAGCATCCGAGGCTTCTTCGGAGCGAACAGAGAGCGGACTAGTCTCATTACCAATGGGGTCCCCTCCAGAGCGACCCCTCGTTCGTAAAAAGAAACAGTAGAAGTTGGTTGTTGCTATTGCAACTGAAGAGGAGGATTGCGCTGTCACTGCAGTCCGGTCGTCTCGTGGTGTGGGAGGCCTGGGTTTTGGAGAACTGATGAATCGGCGTTGGCCGTTCCCCGAGGTAGCATCATACCTTCATCTGTACTTCGGCATCTCCTTCATTTTTTTTTTTTGCTAACATTAATATTTGTTGATGTAGGGTGCCGAGGATATGGTGACGAGGCTGAGTGATCTGGCCTCGGAATTGAGCGGTTTCCTAACCTCCGGGGTCGACTGCTACAACGAGATGGCCCGGGTTCGCCGCGACCTGGAAAACGAGAAGGGCGGCCTCGCCAACCAATTGGCATTGGCCGAAGCCAAACTGGTGGCGGAGCGGGCTGCTACCGAGGCGGCGAAGACGGAGGCAAACTCGTTGAGGGCCGAGGTGGAGGCGGCGAGGCGACGGGAGGCCGAAATGGTTGCCGGGCAAGGGCCACTGCTTCGGGCGTACACAGAGAGACTGTTCCGGTCTGAGAAGTTCTCAGAGCTTGCCGGGCAGGTGGCCTCAATCCTGAATGCTCGTGCTGTCAGTGACACCATCGACAACATTACTGCTGATATTCCGGACTTGGATAAATCCAAGTACGGTTATCAGGAGATTTCGGATGATGCTGTGTACTGCAAGTATGCTGAGGCCTTACTGAAGGGCATCCAAGGTATCCCTCTTCTGGAGAGCTTGGCCTCGGCATCCACATTTTTGACCGCCGAGGTGGTGGAAAATTGCCCGGTCGACTGGGATGACGAGCTGGAGGAGCTGATCGCAGGCCTCAGCCGCATTGCTGAGATTGAGATGGAGAACGCTGGCCACAGAGGAGTGGAAGCCGAGGAAAACGAGGAGGCCGAAGTCAGGGGTGAAGGTGAAACTGCTCCGGCTACTGATGGGGCTCCTCGTGAGGATGAAGAGAACACCAGAGTGGTCAGTTGATCACCTCCTTTTTTTTCTTTTTTTCTTTTATTTAGGGCATTTGTACTACGGCATCGCTAGGATGTCGTTTCACCTTTGCCCTAGTGGCTATAAACTTCAAAGTTTAATGAAAATTATTTTCGTATTTATGTAGTCTTCTTCTTCTCCGGAATTTTTCGATGCATCTCCGTATATAGCTCAAATCAATAACTTACTGCGGGCTCTTGAAGCTAAGAATGTCGAAGTTCTTCGTTGGAAAGACCAAGCTAGCCATATCCAGGACGAGGCCGACGTGAGACTTAGAGCCGCTCAAATCAGAAATGACGAGCTTCAAGCTCGGCTCCTGGAGCTCGGAGATAAGTATGATGCCATGAAGGAAAAAGCTAATAAGATCACCGAGGAGCACGCTGAGTACGAGGCCATTATCCGCCGAAACGGCGGGAAAACCATTGCTGAAGTGGACGCAAAGGTAACAGAGGTCGCAGCCCGGTGCAAAGATTACCAAGAAAGATACGGGGCGGACTCCTGGCAGCTCCAAGATCAGATGGCCGAGCTGAAGCGAGTAGCTGGTATGTACGATGTGATCTTAGCTAGGCGCCCGAAGTTGGCTGCTCGGTTGGGAAATGATGCTTGTCCTTCAAGTTCGTCCACTACCACCGGTCCCTCGAGGTCGTTGACTCCCGCGGGTCGATCGGATATGAGATTCATGCGCCACTCTAAGGAGTTTTATGAACAAGAAAGGCAATCGTTGGCTCTTCGAGGTCGAGGTCGGAGTCTTCAATCGGGTAGGGGTAGGAGTCGAGGATGAGGTGGTGGTGAACGAGGTCGAGGCAGCTTCAATATAGATGAAGTTTTAAACTTCAACTCCGACGGTGATTTTCCTACAAGATGGCTTAGTTTTAGCAAACCCAAGCCTTCGAGTTCGTCTTAATCACCATGTATTGTACTTTTCCATTTTTAAAATAAAACGGATTTTTTTTTTTTTTTGTACTCATATTAGCCTTTGTCCTTGTTTTAACATAGATATATTTCTCTATTTTAAACAAAGGTAGGCCATAATGAGCGTTACCTCGTCATAAGACAAGGTTTAGGGTTTGAATAGCACGACTTCGTCAAAGACGAAGTTTAGGCTTTGATTAGCATGGCTTCGTCAGAGACGAAGTTTAGGCTTTAATTAGCACGACCTCGTCGTCCGACGAGGTTTAGGCTTTGATTAGCATGACTTCGTCAAGGACGAAGTTTAGGCTTTAATTAGCACGACCTCGTCATCCGACGAGGTTTAGGCTCTTCTCTATTTTAAACAAAGGCCGTATCTTTGTTTTTAACCGAGGTGGTGCCTCCTCATTTTAAACAAAAGTAGTTCTTCCTCGCTTTTAACAAAGTTGGTGCTTCGTTTTAAGCAGAGGCAGTTCGTACTTCTATTTTTAACAAGGTTAGGTCAGTACGCGCATTTGGAATTTACCCCAAATGTGGGGTTTATTAAGTTACCCTCGTCAGGGTTTTAGAATAAAAGATCAAAATACTAAGCATAAGTGGGAGAGAGAGACATGCAAGATATGATATGCAAGGATTTAAACGAATAATAAAAGAAAAATAAAACTTTATTGATAAAAAAACCGAAATTAAAAAAAGAAAAACAGCTGACAAGACGACCGGACTCTTGACACCTACGACTTTAAATGAACTGATCCTAGACATTACTCTCCTCCACTTATACAAAGTATTTATTCAAATGAGTAATGTGCCATGTGCGGGGTAAGGGCTCACCGGATAAATGGGCAAGCTTGTATGACCCTTTGCCGAGGACTTGTTCAACTCGGTACGGTCCTTCCCATGTGGCTTCAAGCTTGCCGAGCCTTTCCGCTTTACTGACCTCGTTATTCCGAAGTACGAGGTCGCCTACTTGGAATTGTTGGTACTTCACTCTTTAGTTGTAGTACCGAGCTACTTGTTGCTTGTACTTGGCTTCTCTTATGTAGGCGAGCTCTCGTTTCTCTTCTAACAGATCCAGTTCGGTTCGGAGGTCTTCCTCGTTGACTTCGGCTGTGAAGTTGAGAGTGCGCGGGCTCGGCAGGCCGATCTCTACCGGGATCATTGCTTCGGTTCCATACACCAAACTATAAGGTGTTTCACCATTCGAGGTCCGGGAAGTTGTTCGGTACGACCATAGGACTTGGGGTAAATTTGCTGCCCAATCTCCTTTGGCCTTGTCGAGGCGGGTTTTGAGTCCCTTGACGATCGTTCTGTTTGTAACTTCAGTTTGGCCGTTCGCTTGAGGATGAGCTACCGAAGTGAACTTTTGGTGAATGTGAAGCCCTTCACACCATTCTCTGAATGTCCGATCGGTGAATTGCGTTCCGTTATCCGAAATGAGGATGCGAGGTACACCGAAGCGGCAAACCACATTCTTCCATACGAAGTTGAGGGCGTTCTTACTTGTAATCTTTGCCAAGGGTTCGGCTTCGACCCACTTAGTGAAGTAGTCGATGGCTAAGATGAGGAAATAGAGCTGTCCGGGAGCTTTATCAAACGGTCCAACGATGTCAATTCCCCATTGCACGAATGGCCACGGGCTTTGCATGCTTACGAGGTCGGTTTGAGGTAATCTCGGCACCGTTCCATAGATTTGACATTTTGGGCACTTTTTAACCAGTTCGACTGCGTCTCGGAACATCGTGGGCCAATAGTATCCCCAACGCATGGCCTTCTTTGATAGTGCTCTAGCTCCGATATGGCTTCCACATGACCCTTCATGAACTTCCCGTAACGCATAGCTTGCTTGGTTCGGCCCGACACATCTTAGGAGAGGTTGAAGGTATGACTTTCTGTACAGAATTCCTTCCTGTAGAACGTACTTCGGTGACTTGCTTAAGATCTTTCTTGCCTCAAGCTTGTCGCTGGGTAGCTCACCCTTCTCCAAATAATTCCGAAGATGAGTCATCCAATTTGGCGCATCATCATCAATTACGAGGCCGACCTCGGCTTCCTCTATACTTCGGTGCTTGACTCCTTCCACGGGAGAGCTTGTTGACGAGGATGCCAATTTGCTTAAAGCATCGGCTTAGGTATTTGCTCCTCTTGGGATTCGTACCAACTCGAAGTAGGTGAAGCTTTCTTGCAGACTCTTAGCTTTTTGGAGATACTTCTTCATTCTGTTGCCCTTTGCCTCGTATGTGCCGAGCATATGGCTGACTATGACTTGGGAGTCACAGTAGACTTGCACAGCTCGTATTTGGAGACTTTGAGCGAGGCGAAGTCTTGCAATTAAGGCTTCGTACTCCACTTCATTGTTTGTGGTAGGGAAGTCGAACCGAAGTGCATAGGTTATCTCCTGCTCGTCTGGACTGAGAAGTATGATGCCTGCACCGCTTCCTGATTTTCCAGAAGCCCCGTCCACGTATACCTTCCAACAGTGTTTGGGCGGTTTACTTGTGGGTTCGGCTCCGACAATATCCGAGGCAGTATCGGGTGGCTTCGGTGCTTCCGTAAACCTAGATTCCACAAGGAAGTCAGCTAAGGCTTGGCCTTTGATAGCACTGCGTGGACAGTAGCTAATGTCGTGCTCACCCAGCTCGACTGCCCATTTCGCAATTCTCCCTGAAGCTTCAGGCTTCAAAAGCACTTGTCGAAGTGGGAGGTCGGTGAGGACCTGTATCGGATATGCTTGGAAATAAGGTCGTAGTCTCCTCACAACAATTACTAATGCTAGTGCGATCTTCTCTAATGCCTGATACCTCATCTCTGGTCCTTTGAGTGCTCGGCTGATGAAGTAGACCGGGAGTTGCCGATGTTTTTCTTCACGCACTAGGACTGCGCTTATAGTCTCATCCGAAGCCGTGAGGTATAGGGATAGAGTCTCACCTTCGTGCGGGACCGACAAGGTTAGAAGCTTGGAGAGGTACTTTTTCAGGTTGGCAAACGCTGATTTCTGTTCCTCTTCCCATTTAAAAACCGGGTTCTTCTTAAGAATCTTGAAGAACAGGAGTTGCTTCTCTGCCGCTTTCGAAAGGAACCGACTGAGGGCAGCTAGGCAGCCCGTCAATTTGTGCATGTCGTGAATCTTCTCCGGAACCTTCATCTCTTGAACAGCTCGGACCTTGGACGGGTTAGCCTTTAATCCTTCTTGAGAAACCCAGCATCCGAAAAATTTTCCGGATCGGACCATAAAGGTGCACTTTTCAGGATTCAGCTTCAGGTTAACTTTCCGAAGGAGGCCGAGGATGATCTTGAGATCGTCGGCACAGGTGGCTGGCTCTTTTCTTTTGACGACGATGTCATCCACATATACCTTCACATTTTTGCCGATGTGGGGCTCGAATATCTTGTCCACCATTCTTTGATAAGTGGCTCCAGCATTCTTTAGTCCGAAAGGCATTTTCTTATATGCGAAGACACCGAAGTCAGTGATGAAAGCTGTCGTTGGTGCGTCTTCGTCACTCATCAAGACTTGGTGATATCCCTTATACAGATCTAAGAAGCTGAAAACCTTGTGGCCGACCAGAGCCTCGACTTTCTTGTCGATGTTGGGGAGGGGATAACAGTCTTTGGGGCAGTGTTTATTTAGATCGGTGTAGTCAATACACATTCGCCAACCTCCTCCTTATTTCTTCACCATCACCAGGTTAACAATCCACGTCGGATACTTGACCTCGAAGAGTATTCGTGCTTCTAACAGTTGGTGCACTTCGTCATGTATGACCTGGTTCCGGTCTGCTGCGAATACCCGCTGCTTTTGCCGGACTGGCTTTACTCCGGGGTCAATGTTCAGCCAGTGTGTGATAACATCTAGTGAAACTCCGGTCATGTCAAGCGGTGACCAAGCGAAGACATCTTTATATTCCCGAAGTAGTTAGACGATTTGCTTGCGAAGTTCGGCTCCTCCAGCGAAGCCAATTTTGACGACCCTAGTCGGGTCATTTTCGTATACTACAACGGCTTCCACTGGCTCGTAGAATGCAGAATTGTCTTCCAACACTTCGGGTTTCTGTAATTGCTATGCCTGCGGATGCTGAGATGTTCCAACACCTCGTAGGACGATCTGCATGCACTCCTTTGCTCTTTTCTGGTCGCCGCGAACTACGATTACCCCATTTTTCGATGGAATCTTGATCGTTAGGTGGTACGCCGAGCATATTGCCTTCATTGCGACCAACCAATCTCTTCCTAGGATAATCTTATACGGGGAGTTCGCCTTTACGACAAAAAAATTGACGAGCTTAGTGGATGACAATGGGTGCTTACCCACTGTCACTGGGAGTTGAACTATCCCTTTGGTTTGCGTCTCTTGTTGGACGAAGCTTCTCAGGGGAATTGGTGCTGGTGTTAAAAGAGCTTCTTCGACCCCTAGCTTCTCAAAGCAATCCTTAAAGAGCACGCTTACCGAGGCCCCACTATCAATGAAGATTCGTTGGACGAGCTTATTAGCCACCACTGCCTCAATCACAATGGCGTCTTGGTGGGGTATCATTGGTGGCACCGGGTTCTTCTCCGAGAAAGTAATGGCCTCGTCGTTTTTGAACCTTTTCTGTAAAGGTTCGTCTGCAGGGGGACTTCTGGCCTCGGCCTTGAGTGACGACTTCGTTGCTCCTTGTGGGAGCCCAGTAATAGCGGTGATGATTCCGTCGATCTGGGGTTGATCTTCGTCTCCCTCCTCATCATCAGGCCTGTGCTTTTTGTCGACATGGGGGGCGCAATTGTTCCCTCCTCGGTTTCTGCACTTTCCCCTACTTTGAGGTCGGGCATCATATTGGCCGCGACTTTGGTACTTTCTGAACGTACCATCACGCACCATGTGCTCGATATCCGCAGCTAGCTCCCTGCAGTCTTCCGTGTCATGGCCGTAATCCTCATGGAATCGGCAGTATTTGTCCTTAGATCGGCGTTTCGACCCACCACGTGACATGGGCTGAGGTCTCTGAAATAGGTTGGTATGAAGCTCATAAATCTCTGTCCTCGGCTTTGTCAGTGGTGTAAACTGGGTCTTCTCCGAAGTTTGCCGAGGTCCAAGTCGGGATTCAAGTGGGCCTCGCTGTAGTCTATCTAAGGCACTTCGGCGGCTTTGACTTCGGTCATTGCGCTCTTCTTTCTTCCGATCGGATGGTTCAGGCTTATCAGCCTCACGCTTCTTCCTATCCGCTTCATCTGCGCGTGCAAAACAATCCGCGATGCTCCACAGCTGCTTCGATGTCCGAGGCTCTTCCCTGACGATCTCCTTGTAGAGAGCACCAGATTGGATGGCATTCTGGAAGACCGAGATAAGGACTTCGTCGGTCAAGCGATCGACTTTCAGGCTTTCCTCGTTAAACCTAGTCATAAAGTCACTTATTGATTCTCCTCGTCTCTGCCTTATGGAAAGAAATTGGGCCGGGGTGGTTTTCGCCTCGGCTTTCTGGAAAAATCTGCGGTCAAAAGCTTCGAGTAGGTTTGCGTATGATCCAATACTGCATGGAGGCAGGCTACCGAACCAACTACGAGCGTTATCGACGAGCAGTTCGGGGAATACCTTACACATGTAGGTATCCTTGCTGAGACCTTGATTCATCATATTATATTGATATTGGGACAGAAAATTCCTCGGATCGCATGAGCCATTGTAAGGCTTGATCGGAGGTACTCGATACTTCTCCGGGAGAGGAGTGTAGAGTATATAGTTGGTGAAGGGAGTAGAAATCTTACTGTAGACAGTAAATCTCCCTCCTCGGTGATCGTCGTCACGCCGAGGTAAAACAGTGTGACGGCGAGGTGGGGTGATGCTACGCCGAGGTGAAGGTCTGTAGTTTCCTCGGCGTTTATCATCGAACCTCCTTTGACGAGGTGCCGCGTCTCGTGCGCCCACGATTTGGATGCTTTGAGAATCGTGTTGCTGATGGGAACGGGATGTAGCTCTACGTTCTCCATGTCGTATTCCAGCTCTTTGTTGGTTGACGAATTGTAGGAATTCTGGGCCTTTATATGCGAGAAAACTCTTCACTGCGTCTTCATTGCAATTTGGACCTAATAATTAGGATAAGGATAAGACATGGTGAATAATTACTATGATCTGCATTTTTTGGTCTGGACTTAGAATTTGGAGTTAAGGCTAAGAGATAGGAACCTCAAACTTAACATGCATCTATGATGAAGGGGATTTTAGCATATATGCATAGAAGCTCAAGCTACTGCCAGAAGAAAGTGAATAAAGTTATGCTTTTCCTTGATCAAATTGCTCTTTGAGTTGGTCAAAAGTAATTGTGCCCCTTTAAAAGATTACTTATTGTTTATTTGTTTGTTCTTGAATTTGTTTGAGCATTGATATGATAGAGGTTTATGAGCAGTAATCTTTTATTAAGTTCATGTAATATGAAAGAGTCTGATTATGCTAACATTTGCAGAATTATTGTTTAACGGCTCCCTGATTAATTAGTCACTATTTAATCAGGAGTTACAAGAATGAGTCACAATCGTGAATGGATGTATAAGCGCTTTGATAATGTTGGTGGTGTACTAGTAGAGGTGCATCCTCAACAGCACGATCAGCAACATTAGAATCAGAGGGTGATATTCAACATGCATCAGCATCTGCCGACAAGACATTAGATGATGCATCAGAGGCAGAATCGACCGTGAGAAATGACATTGGACGCACTATGTTGAAAATATATAAACAGTACGTTATTTAAAAGCTTATGACTTTGGGGATATTTATATGTTTTAGTGTACAAGTAGCAAGATTCAAATGAAGGAGACCCTTGAGCTGATCTCAACTCTGCAAAGCTGATCTTATAGTAGATACAATCATCTGCCTTCATCTTTTCCATAACTAGAATCTAATTTGCCACATTATATAGGCTGTTGATGTAGTAATTACTGAGGAAATTAATCAAGTTGGTTCTCTGCCCATAGCAAGTCCATGTTGATGTCGCTATTAATTTATACCTTTTTGGCAGGACATTGTTGCCGTCTAACAAGATTTCATCGGTCTGCAAGTTTCAAGAAGATGAACAATCCATCAGGCTACACTTGGCAATTGGTACCTGAAAAATTGAGAGATTCATATTATGAGGAGTTCAAGGTAAATATTTCATTTAAGCACTTATTTAAGTAGTCATTTTTATACATATTTTGAATCAAGGTAATTATTTAGTTTTTGTCTTGTTATTAATTAGAAAGATGCCTAATATGTTGACTGATTTCTTGTCATTAGTAAACTTTGTTATTAATATTTTTTATTATTTTCAAATGCCAAATTCTGGATAATTCTGCTTTATGACTTTATATGTTTGAGGTAATTACTCTGCGTGAATCGATTTTTTGGAGGTTGATTATCTACTGCAAATACATTCTACAGATAAAGAATAATAAAGGAAAAGAGTAGAGGCCCAAAAGAATTTACTACAAACAGGAATATCAAGTCATATGAAAATCTACACATGTAGATGATGTTATAAGAAAAACAAACAAGTCCAGTCCCATGCAGTTTCCTTATGGCCTGCGGCCTGCCTAGTAAAAGATATCAGAGAGGGGGTAATGAACATTAAAACAAGGTCCGGGTATTTTTATTTTCTAGGAAGTCTGCAGTATTTGGGGTCATCAGTGATAACATAGAGAGTTTAGGTATCTTTGGATCATATTAGTTTAGTTGAACAGCTTCTTTTTGACAAATTGTTGGAACTGCTGCTTGAAAGCATTCCTTTTTCCCACAGGATCTTCGAATTGGATGTGATAATTTAAATGCAACTAAATCATATAATCGAGTTCAGAATATTATACCTCAGATCTGTGCCGACGGAGTAATCTACAGGTCTAGATTACTGAGGTGTGATCCCTTTCCTCGAAGTTCTTCGACTGTGTGGGCGTCTAGGAACTTTGGAACCAGGAACTCTCCCTCTGCTGATGATAGACGCCGATTCTCCTCACTCAAAACTTAGGTTTTGAGAATCTCCTCCTCCTTATTTATAAGGAGAAGTGCCGCCCCTATTCCTTGTCCACTAAGTCACGGGCTTTAATTAATTAAAGCCCGGTTTAGTTAATAATTACTGGAACAAATTCTAATTAAATATAATTAGAATTAATCCTAATTATTATAAGGAAAATAATATATAATTATTAAATTAATTATCTAATTCCTTAATTAAGAATAAATCTTAATTAATTAGATATTAATTTATTCCATAATTATATAATTAACCAGAGTACAATTATTGAGATCAGATGGACACTAAAAGAGGAAACTGGCGTCCCCTACACTACAGTAGGCGCCACATTAATGGGCTCAAGCCCATAATGCCTCTTTTTAGTCCAAAACTGATATCCCTCAATAATACCTTGAATTCATTTCCTGAAGAGCTCTTGGGCCACCCCAGGGATCTATGTACCAGACAGAGTTTAGCCTTACCTAATGAAATAACCATGATCAACCCAGAACATTAATTTCATTAGAGCTGTGATGCATTCCACTAAAGAATCACAACTGAATCACCGCTCTGTCCCTAATTTGTAGATTTGGGCTGATACTTTATTTAGAGCTATCCCCGTGTTTAATGACTCCGATATCCATTAATTAATTAGAGCTCCTCTGACTGCTCATAATTAATTAACATCTTATTCTCCTCAAGTAGTACCCGTTCACCCCTTATTATTATACCTGAACTTAATCAGCATGCATGACTTGGTATAATAAACCTTGTGAACTCCCTGAGGGGATATCTCTCAACCTAATACGGACACGGTGTCTCGATATAACTAATTAGACATACTATGTGCCCTCATGTTACCCAAGATGCAAGTCATCAGGGATGCTGCGATAGACCCTTAGCTATACAAGTCAAAGTAACAGTGAACAACACATATATCTCTAATAGCATATCGAGATTAAGATCATATCTCTAAATCCCGAGATCTCTAGTTCTTCACCTATTGCTAGGGTCAGTATCAGAAGAACCTTATCTCACTCGATCCTGTCAATACGTTCCACCGTACCAACATAACTAGCGACTGAGACCCGCCACTACTGTTATGTTGCAGTCTAAACCGATAGTTTTCCCAAGCTATCTCGACTGTGACACTGTTTATATCTCATAATTATTGTCGAACGCTGCGTGATCTCCCTGACACCCGAGCCGTCCACGTGTTCTAAAACATGAGATATAGGGCTTATTCTTATTAATATATTTATTCAGATAGGTGATTGTTACCAGTGGAATACATGTCATATATACTAAAACACGTTTTTGCTTTAGCTATATACAACAACCCCAACACAAATTCCATGGTAGATCTGGAGATAAGCTTTATAAGCACTATTTGCATGCCTCAAGCAGAAGCCAACATTAGTCTTTTTTGATATTTTGTGTACTCTTATTCCTCCTTATGGTTGTTTATAACAGGTTTTTTTATGTCAAAACAAATTAACTTTATATGTTTGACCATAGATGAGCATGGAGAAGAAGCTTCAGGAATTAAGTCAACCCCTTCTCGGCACGTCTGATGTCCTTCCTTTTAAAAGATCACAAGTTTATCTTGATGCTTCTGGAGGCCTCAACAACAAGAAGAGAATATTTGCTGCTGCCTATCTAGCACACAGTATTGGTGATTCCGTAGATGGAGGTTCAAGTTCTATGAATTCAGCTGCCGTTAATGAACAACTCACAGAGTTGCAGGTTCAGCTAGACACGGAGAGACGGGAAAGACAAAGATTGGAAGAGGCACAAGCTGCGCAACAAGAAGATATGGAGACGGAGAGACGGGAAAGATAAAGATTGGAAGAGGCACAAGCTGCGCAACAACAACTTATGGAGAAAATGATGTCTCTAGATGCTTGCTCAACAAGAGGCACTGAATGCATTAATGTCCAAGAGTGGATCAGCACCCACACCACCCCAGTCTTGATACTCTATTTGTAAATGTTGACATATTTGAAGTTTAAACATGATATTATGTTCCGGATGGGTATTAACATCGTAGATGTTGATTTATTTTTTTATGGCTATTTGGAATTTTGCAATTTTGAAAATTTAATTATTATTATTATGAGCAGGTCGGTTGTATCACAAAACGAATGGAATCAAGACCACTAATTACAGATCTAATGATGGAATATCGACGGATAGTCTGTCTCTAAGTCATTTTCGAGCTGCACTGATTCTAAAGACGGACATGTATCCATCTCTAAATTGTAACGGACTTCCGTCTCTAATCTGTCTTTAGGTATTGTGTATAGAGACGGATTATCCATGTTTAATCCGTTATAAAGGTGATCAATCTCTAAATTATTGCAACGGACCAAACTCGATGTTAGAAACGGAATTTCCGTCGCAAAGGCCGTCTCTAAGATAGAGACGGATGGTAATTCCGTCTCTAAGTGACTTAGAGACGAGTGTTCTAGTGTCAATTTTTTTCCATCGTAAATCCGTCTCTAATGCGTGTTAGAGACGGAATATGTCAGTTTAGAGACGAATTTTTCCGTCTCAGGAGTCAGCTTTTGTTGTAGTGGAAGTTAAGCACATGTTTGGAATATTTGATTGGGTTTGAAAACTTAGTAGTAGTCCTTCAATCCCACTTGACTTGACCTATTTTTATTTAGAATAGATGGTATAAAAATAATCAAATAGGCCAAGTTGAGTGGGACAAATGAAATATATGCAAGATCATATTTCATTCAATTAAATCGTAGTTCATTGTATAGGGTAAATCTACAATTGAGGATAACCAGCTCGACAGGTTCGTCCAGTAGACGGATCGGGCACTAGCAACCTATTAACACAAGTAACACACGTAAGAGCCCTTCGTGGAACACCTGTGGGGTGTCAACCGAAGGACCTCCAATGCTCAAGTCAATAATCAGAATAAATAGTCGGAAAAGTAAAGTAAATGTAAGTAGACCAAAAATAATAAATGACAATTGGTCGAAGTTCCAGTCGGAGACGGATCGGTGGAGAACGTAGATGATGAGGGAATGGTGGTGACAAAAGTTCGTCTGATGAGATCCGCTTGCTGCCGGTTGGAAAAGAGCATGGTGGTAGTAGTCAAAGAGCGGAAGAGCCGATTGCTAGAGAGAGTATGCCAGTAGTCAGATCGTGTCCGTCTGCTTGACTAGCAGGCGGAATATATAGGACGGCCGGGTCGTCTAGGGTTTTCCCGTTAAACCCTAGTCCTTATTGGTTTGTTGAGATCGTGGGAGATATTTTCCTATCGGCCCGTTTTGACTATTTCGGCCAGTTAGTTCGGCTTGAATTCATTCGACTAACTGAGTGGACCGCTAGCCGGATATCCATCTAGATAGCCCGATAGATGGGAATTTGGGCTTGCTGCCTTTTGATGGGCCGATTGAGTAGGCCGTTTGGCTTGGGTCGGCTACCGACTGCTGATTACTAATGGACAATTAGGTTTGTGCCGATTAGACGGATTTTACCCACTACATTCATTAAATAAATAGACCTTCCAATGCAATTTCATAAAAAATGATACTCCCTCCGGTCTTTTCAAGTTGAGTCATTTTTTTTTGGCAATTCTAGCACGCTTTCCACATTTGTTGATGATGGATTTTAAAATGAATTTTTTAAGAATGTTTTCTTTTACAGGATATTCTGACACTCGTAGTATCCCATAAAAGAAAAAATTCTTCAAAAATTCTTTTTAAAACCTATCATCAAGAAGCGTGGAAAAACGTGCTAAATTGTCAAAAAGAAATGACTCAACTTGAAAAGACCGGATGGAGTACTTCATTTTGCAATATCTATCCAAATATAGTCTTCTGTCATAGTATAATATATTGCCTTTAACATAAGTTCACTTAAAAGGGAAAAAATGGATGAAAATTTCTCATTCAAATAACACACATTTTTTAGTCATATTAATTATTGTTGATGTATTTAATGTCCTCACGATTGACATGGCGATGATATATTTAAGAAAATAAAATAAAAATAATCTACAGTAATCAAAAAAATTCCTAAATTAAACACATTAAGTATACCAATGGTGGATAGGTAATGTTTCAGTTCACTCTTTACCCTTTGTTCATCTAAACATAGGAAACAACAGTTAAAGTAGACCTAAGAGCACTTCCGCTCTTATTATTATTACATTTAAATACTGTAGTATATGCCAAATTCACAAAAAAAATAAAAAAAATAAAAATAAAAATCGTACAAATTATAACATCGAAATATTATATCAATAATATCAGCAACACCAAGAGCAAAATTAATCCGATACTATGATAACATTTAATTTAATATGTTGAAGCAAAATGCAACTAGAAATAAATAAAAGAAAAATGACAGAAAAAGAAAAATTATTGGCAGAAATCAAAATAAACTACATAATTAAAGTCTCCAATTCACGATGACATTCTTCTTCGTATATAATCATCACATATTTTGCAGCTAATCTCTTCAACTTCAAAAATGGCGCTGCAGAATTCGCAATGTCAATACGTAGAAAAAAATTGGATTCAAACATAAAAAATTCAGAAGAAGAATAATCAATTAAGAAAATGGTACCAATATATTAATTCAGTGATGATTCTCGGCGGCGTCTTCCTCTCCGTAAATCCGAGCTGGAACTCGAAATCCCAATCCGAAATCGTTACGATGATTAGGAGAGATCAACGGCCTCTGATTCCAGTGATTCCCCGCCGCGTTGGACTGAAGTAGTTCCCTCTGACTCTGAACAAACGTCGGGAAGATGCCGCCGTTCCAGCCGTCGATTCTCTGGAAACTTCCGTGGAACGGGATGTCGGAGTTCGACTGGTCACCGGCTTGAAAAGTCGTTTGAAGAGAAAGGCCGAGGTCCTCCGCTGCCGCCGCCGGAAAAGGAGCGTTCTGACAAGGAACATTCTGGAAGCTTCCGAAACCGGCAGCCGGAAAAAAGGACTTCATGAGATCGGCTTCCCCCATAAACGAGGAATTATCGCCGCATCTCGAATCATGATTATTATTATTATTATTATTATTATTATTTTGGGGATTATATCCGCAGGAATTTGGGTGGTCGAGGGCGAGATCGGTGGAGCTAGGGTTTGAATCAGGAGGCGGCGGCGGGGGCGGAGGGTCGTTGAGGCTGTGGATGGCGGCTTGAGCCTTGTGGATGAGCCAGTCGACGGCCTTGCTGGGGCGGTCGTAGCCGAGGCGGTCCTGGACGTCGTAGAATTGGATGGCGGTGTGGGCGGAGAGGCGGACGCGGCGGTCCCTGGGGCCCTTGGCGGTGTAGACTTTGCTGTGGCGGTCCTTGCGGCCGATGGAGCGGATAATATGGCCCCCTTCGACCGGAACCATCTCTTGCGCTGGAGCTGGACCCTTCATGGCTCTCTCCTCCTCCTCCTCCGGTTCATATATGGGCTTCTCAAACGTAATTCCTTCTTTCTTTTTGTATGGGCCTATAAAAGGGAGGGCCGGGGATGCTATACTCAATCTCTGTAAATCTATAATTAATTAAAAGCTGCGACGACGCGGCCTAATTTCCCAGGTTTATGCTTTGCAGAACATAGGCTGCCTGCCAACTTGACGCTGCGGAGGCGGCAGGTGATGAAGATCCCGAAAAAGAGCGGCGGGGAGGTTGCAGAAGGGGGAAGGTGATCGAGGCTGAGAGAGAGAGAGAGAGAGAGAGAGAGAGGAAATTAATTAAACAAGAGAGAATGAGAAATGTAAATTGGAATGGTACAGAAAATGAATGGAACAGTAGTAGGTTGCCTGGGAGCTATGTATATACTATTATTATTATTATTTATTATGCTTTTTGAGGTAATTAATTACTACTACCTCCATCCCATGAGTTTAGTCTCATTTGCTTTATGCACGTATTTCCACCGAAACCTAGTACGGGTTTTAAAATATAATTTTGTAGTATCGTTTTTTTTACGGGATACTATAATAGTATCCCGTAAAAAAAACGATACTACAAAATTATATTTTAAAACTCGTACTAGGTTTCGGTGGAAATATGTGTCAAATAGTAAATAGGACTAAACTCATGGGATGGAGGTAGTATATTATATTCATATTATTAATTAATTATTTATCTTTCATATATGCAATGTAATGCAAAGCGTGTAAAAATGTTTTATCACTACTCCCTCCGTTTTTTCTGATTTGTCTTGTTTATTTAATATATGAATAGTATAAAATAATAAAACAAACCAAATTAGAGAAAACAGAGGGAGTTCCATCCGGCTCTTTCACTATTTGACAGAGATTTTTTTTCTACCAAAACAATATCATATATATTTTCTGTTCTTTGATTTTCTTTTCATTTCTTTCCTTTGTAATTTATCTTTTTTTATTTTTATTTTTGTTTTTTTATTATATCTTTTTGGTCTAGCTAAGTGTCATTTTCGTCTCTTGGATGGCCCTCCACTCTATTCTCTCTCCCACTCATATCCAAGCTTGATGGAGATCCCACAATCTCTCTTTCTCTCTCATTAAATTAAAGTGGCCGACTTTCTTTTAGCTAAAAATTGTTCTTCTCAGCCAAACATTAGCATTGCGTAAAAGATAATTCTATATATTTCTTTACTAGGAAAACTAACATGGATATGCCCCCCCAGGATAAAATGCTAATAGAGTTGATACGCTATATTCGAGTAATGATTCTCTATCCACCGCAGACATACTTAAAATATAATTACTCCGCAGTTGCATCATATAATATTATAATATAGAGATCTAACTATAAAAGAGTTTATCCGTTTTTTTATATAATTATTGTAGGCACCGAAATTTTAAGAAAAAAAAGAAAATAAATATCTTTATTTGATTATATGTTTATTTGATTTACAATCTTATGAATTCTAAATTAAAATAATATATTTAATAATAAAGATATTCAAGATGGAGATCTATTTCTTTGACAACAAGTTAAATCTTTTATTGATATATATCAATATTTGAGAGTCAATGGAATTGTAACACCTTATCATCAAAGCCCATCATGGAGCTCAAAAGCCCACCAAGGCTGCTCCTTCTACACCTATAAATAGAGCCCTCCATTCACTTCAAAATCACACCAGAAATCATAATCATAAGCTCAAGAAGTTAGAGTTAGAATTCGCTACGAATTTCTCTCTAATATTCAAAGGTTTTCTTCGTGGAATACGATTGTATTTTTCACGAAGAGATTTCTGTATCATATTCAAGGCTTTCTTCGTTGGATACGATTGTATTCTTCATGGAAAGTCTTCAAATCGAAATAAGACAAAGGTTTTCTGAATCGGCGTTATAAAACCCAAACTCCCTACGTCCCAACGTTTGATCCGGAAATAAGACAAAGGTTTTCCGAATCGGCGTTATAAAGCCCAAACTCCCTACGTCCCAACGTTTGATCTGGAAATAAGACAAAGGTTTTCCGAATCGGCGTTATAAAGTCCAAACTCCCTACGTCCCAACATTTGATTCGGAAATAAGACGAAATTCCTCCGACATCAGCGTTATATTGTTCGAAGCTCAAGTCCAATGTGTGACTCGAAAATAAGACGAAAGTCATCCGTGTCTACATTGTAAAAGTCAAGTCCAAGGAAATCGAGGATAACTAAATTCTCCTCAAATCTCGGAAGCTGCCCAAATATCATTCAAGAAGCAAATTGAAGAGAAGAATCAGATGATTATATAGAAATTGTACCGCAAATATATATTTCAATTCATATATTTTTGATTTGTACGCAATTTCATATTTTTTATTAAATACATAATTTTGTGTTTACAATTATATCTTGGACTCCTTCTGCATGCAACAATACACGGCCCCTATATGCAGGAAACATAAGTAGAATAAATTGAAACCAAATACGTAAATACAGTATTGGGTTATCATAATTGGAATTGGAGATGAAATTTTCATGCTACAAATAGTTAGGTTTAGTTTCTGCTTAATTTGCTGTAAATAGAGGTCACATATTATATATTTATAATTAATTGCAATAAATTTAAAAGTGTGTTGGTGGATTTAATCAAAACTAAAGGCACATCTGAATACCGATATAGCTAAAAATTGTATGTGTGGACAGTAACCAATTCGACATTCATTACGAATTTCCTTGTAGTATAAATTTAGTACGATATAAATATAAATATAAATAATTGCGTGATTATTCCCATGCAATTAATGATTCCAACCAATAATTAACGTACGTCAGAATCAAAATTGAATGGCCAATTAAAATTAAAGCACTGCTTTCAAAAGTTCGGCGAAAAGAACCCCTGCATATTGGTCGGTGTGAGAATTTTTTTTCCTTTTTTATTATTTTTATTTTGAAAAGTCAAATAATATAAGTAAAAACGAGTATAAGGGTATTCGAATCCCTCACAACAGTTTTACACGTCAAAAACCAACTATTCTCATCTTAGAGAAGACGAGATACATAAGATCGAACTAGAGCTAACACCAATCATGAAAAGAAACCCTAACACAAGAATTAAAAAAAGATCGAACCCATTTCGAAGATCTAAATTTCATTCTTGAGTATTTTATTCAAAAATATCAATATATAATGATAAACTCATTGCACTTTTATAGTATATATATCTCTTAAAAAAATAATAACACTATGTGATAGATACTAGACTAAAAAAAAACTAAAACATGAATTTTGGAATTGAATTTCGTGTGTGTGTGACTTCAAGCCTACGGCGTTTCAATTGAGCTACAACTTTATAAAGTAGACACAATATATGAATGACCTTTATTACAAACAAATAAGTGAAAAGAAAAGTTTGTAGACCACAATATTAAATCTGCAGGTAAAAAAGTTCTTGAATAGTAATACGAGGTTATAAAAAAATTATAAAACCGAAAAAAAAACGTGTACGAATTAATTAACTTGTGTAAAATCAGGTGTTTATACAAACATAAATTGTTTTTACTAATTAAAGTTTTAGTTGACTCTAATTGATCTCGGTTTGTTTTTTACCAATATATATTGATTAAATTTATCTATATACATTGCTGGCCAGCAATAATTGAGATGGTCCAAGAATATTTATTTATGCCTATATATATGTGTGTATATGCATGATATAAAATGATGGTAACTGAAAGAAATATGTAAACGCCAAAGTCAAAAATCACTTGGTCTGAGGTAGATGGTTCGTTAGTTTAAGGTCATATCATCTTATCTTTTAATGATTACAAAATCGATGGTTTATATGTCACGTTTATATTGAACACTAGAGATCAGTCGATAAAACGCTTCTTTTATGATCAGTGATCGGGGGTTCAAATTACACTAGTGTGCAAGTACATCCAATTACTAAAATTCTAGATAAAATTTAAATCTTTAACACTTTTTAATTAGCGTATTCAGGAAAAAGACTCAGTCAGGCTAGCCCGGCCCAAGCTTCCCGATGGCGAGATTTGTTCGGGCTGAGCTTTTTAAATTAGATGTCTCCTTGTATGTATCATATTTAAATAGCCAAAATTCAAGGGTCTGTTTTATTTATGATACAATTGTTCGAACATCCCTCTAGAATCTGTTTTTATTATTATTATTATTATTTTAATGTATATTTCCATAATAGAAAAAAATTCAAGGGTCTTTCAGTACACTATAAAACTATGGGAACAATAATAATTAATTAATTCTGACGCACTTACCTAACTAATTAATGTGCTACTTATTCTATAGAGCGTACGTACCACTGCTTTTATTATTGTGATAAACAATAAATTAAATTGTAATTCCGTTCTTAATTAATGCCTGCAGCTGAAAGTGAGAGTTTAGTCAATTATAGGTGTTTGTCGAATCTTAATCATCTTGCAATTTTGTGTATGCAATTAGAGTATATCAATTTTTACCTAATTCTGAAACAAATAGATCGTTTCCGGGGAAGCAGGGGCGGACCCAGAAGAAAATGTCGAAGGGAGCCGGGACAAGGCTGAGGGAGCTGTAGTGTAATTTTTTCAAAATTTTATCAAAATCATAGTTATATAAAAAAAAAAAAAAAAAAAAAAAAAGTTGGAGGGTGCCCATGCACCCCCTTGTCCCTACATGAGTCCGCCCCTGCGGGGAAGGTTATTTACTTAGATAATACAGTAATTTTAATTCTACAAAATATACGAATTACTTTCTAGCTTGCTAAAAAACACCCTAATTGGAGTGCAAGAAAATATTTTTTCCCCATGCAAACCCACGCCTCAACGATTTTTGTATTATTGCTAAAAAATGAAATTATAGTTTGATCATAATTAAAGCTGAAAAATACACACATTTATAAACTAATATGCACATACATACATGTCTGCCTATATATGTATATCTTTCAAAATTTATTTATATATAAAAAAATGTTAGTCGTGATGTATTTAAATGGAAGATGGCTTGTCCCTCTAAAGAAAGAAACAAGAGTACCAAATTAATCATGTTATATTAATGATTTTCGTATATGAATATAGTGCGAGCCATAAGGAAAAACTTATACATCATCCAAGTTCTAATTTTTTGTTAAAAAAATAAAAATAAAAATCAAGTCACAGTACGAAGGTGTGGAAACATGTGTGGATGCAAATGTAATATAAGAAGTAGCTAGGTAAGTAAGAAAATGATGTAATAAAATCATGACAGGCGACTTTAAATAATTAAATACTAGTAAGATGAAATAAAATAAATTCTGAAATCGAAGATACGAG
>CM038119.1:7242287-7269885 GCA_001642375.2 Mentha longifolia
CATTCCCTCATCATCTACGTTCTCCACCGATCCGTCTCCGACTGGAACTTCGACCAATTGTCATTTATTATTTTGGTCTACTTACATTTACTTTACTTTTCCGACTATTTATTCTGATTATTGACTTGAGCATTGGAGGTCCTTCGGTTGACACCCCACAGGTGTTCCACGAAGGGCTCTTACGTGTGTTACTTGTGTTAATAGGTTGCTAGTGCCCGATCCGTCTACCGGACGAACCTGTCGAGCTGGTTATCCTCAATTGTAGATTTACCCTATACAATGAACTACGATTTAATTGAATGAAATATGATCTTGCATATATTTCATTTGTCCCACTCAACTTGGCCTATTTGATTATTTTTATACCATCTATTCTAAATAAAAATAGGTCAAGTCAAGTGGGATTGAAGGACTACTACTAAGTTTTCAAACCCAATCAAATATTCCAAACATGTGCTTAACTTCCACTACAACAAAAGCTGACTCCTGAGACGGAAAAATTCGTCTCTAAACTGACATATTCCGTCTCTAACACGCATTAGAGACGGATTTACGATGGAAAAAAATTGACACTAGAACACTCGTCTCTAAGTCACTTAGAGACGGAATTACCATCCGTCTCTATCTTAGAGACGGCCTTTGCGACGGAAATTCCGTTTCTAACATCGAGTTTGGTCCGTTGCAATAATTTAGAGATTGATCACCTTTATAACGGATTAAACATGGATAATCCGTCTCTATACACAATACCTAAAGACAGATTAGAGACGGAAGTCCGTTACAATTTAGAGATGGATACATGTCCGTCTTTAGAATCAGTGCAGCTCGAAAATGACTTAGAGACAGACTATCCGTCGATATTCCATCATTAGATCTGTAATTAGTGGTCTTGATTCCATTCGTTTTGTGATACAACCGACCTGCTCATAATATAATAATTAAATTTTCAAAATTGCAAAATTCCAAATAGCCATAAAAAAATAAATCAACATCTACGATGTTAATACCCATCCGGAACATAATATCATGTTTAAACTTCACATATGTCAACATTTACAAATAGAGTATCAAGACTGGGGTGGTGTGGGTGCTGATCCACTCTTGGACATTAATGCATTCAGTGCCTCTTGTTGAGCAAGCATCAGAGACATCATTTTCTCCATAAGTTGTTGTTGCGCAGCTTGTGCCTCTTCCAATCTTTATCTTTCCCGTCTCTCCGTCTCCATATCTTCTTGTTGCGCAGCTTGTGCCTCTTCCAATCTTTGTCTTTCCCGTCTCTCCGTGTCTAGCTGAACCTGCAACTCTGTGAGTTGTTCATTAACGGCAGCTGAATTCATAGAACTTGAACCTCCATCTACGGAATCACCAATACTGTGTGCTAGATAGGCAGCAGCAAATATTCTCTTCTTGTTGTTGAGGCCTCCAGAAGCATCAAGATAAACTTGTGATCTTTTAAAAGGAAGGACATCAGACGTGCCGAGAAGGGGTTGACTTAATTCCTGAAGCTTCTTCTCCATGCTCATCTATGGTCAAACATATAAAGTTAATTTGTTTTGACATAAAAAAACTGTTATAAACAACCATAAGGAGGAATAGAGTACACAAAATATCAAAAAAGACTAATGTTGGCTTCTGCTTGAGGCATGCAAATAGTGCTTATAAAGCTTATCTCCAGATCTACCATGGATTTGTGTTGGGGTTGTTGTATATAGCTAAAGCAAAAACGTGTTTTAGTATATATGACATGTATTCCACTGGTAACAATCACCTATCTGAATAAATATATTAATAAGAATAAGCCCTATATCTCATGTTTAGAACACGTGGACGGCTCGGGTGTCAGGGAGATCACGCAGCGTTCGACAATAATTATGAGATATAAACAGTGTCACAGTCGAGATAGCTTGGGAAACTATCGGTTTAGACTGCAACATAACGGTAGTGGCGGGTCTCAGTCGCTAGTTATGTTGGTACGGTGGAACGTATGACAGGATCGAGTGAGATAAGGTTCTTCTGATACTGACCCTAGCAATAGGTGAAGAACTAGAGATCTCGGGATTTAGAGATATGATCTTAATCTCGATATGCTATTAGAGATATATGTGTTGTTCACTGTTACTTTGACTTGTATAGCTAAGGGTCTATCGCACAGCATCCCTGATGACTTGCATCTTGGTAACATGAGGCACATAGTATGTCTAATTAGTTATATCGAGACACCGTGTCCGTATTAGGTTGAGAGATATCCCCTCAGGGAGTTCACAAGGTTTATTATACCAAGTCATGCATGCTGATTAAGTTCAGGGTTAATAATAAGGGGTGAACGGGTACTACTTGAGGAGAATAAGATGTTAATTAATTATGAGCAGTCAGAGGAGCTCTAATTAATTAATGGATATCGGAGTCATTAAACACGGGGATAGCTCTAAATAAAGTATCAGCCCCAAATCTACAAATTGGGACAGAGCGGTGATTCAGTTGTGATTCTTTAGTGGAATGCATCACAGCTCTAATGAAATTAATGTTCTGGGTTGATCATGGTTATTTCATTAGGTAAGGCTAAACTCTGTCTGGTACATAGATCCCTGGGGTGGCCCAAGAGCTCTTCAGGAAAGGAATTCAAGGTATTATTGAGGGATATCAGTTTTGGACTAAAAAGAGGCATTATGGGCTTGAGCCCATTAATGTGGCGCCTACTGTAGTGTAGGGGACGCCAGTTTCCTCTTTTAGTGTCCATCTGATCTCAATAATTGTACTCTGGTTAATTATATAATTATGGAATAAATTAATATCTAATTAATTAAGATTTATTCTTATTAGGAATTAGATAATTAATTTAATAATTATATATTATTTCCTTATAATAATTAGGATTAATTCTAATTATATTTAATTAGAATTTGTTCCAGTAATTATTAACTAACCGGGCTTTAATTAATTAAAGCCCGTGACTTAGTGGACAAGGAATAGGGGCGGCACTTCTCCTTATAAATAAGGAGGAGGAGATTCTCAAAACCTAAGTTTTGAGTGAGGAGAATCGGCGTCTATCATCAGCAGAGGGAGAGTTCCTGGTTCCAAAGTTCCTAGACGCCCACACAGTCGAAGAACTTCGAGGAAAGGGATCACACCTCAGTAATCTAGACCTGTAGATTACTCCGTCGGCACAGATCTGAGGTATAATATTCTGAACTCGATTATATGATTTAGTTGCATTTAAATTATCACATCCAATTCGAAGATCCTGTGGGAAAAAGGAATGCTTTCAAGCAGCAGTTCCAACAATTTGTCAAAAAGAAGCTGTTCAACTAAACTAATATGATATCACCAAACTCTCTATGTTATCACTGATGACCCCAAATACTGCAGACTTCCTAGAAAATAAAAATACCCGGACCTTGTTTTAATGTTCATTACCCCCTCTCTGATATCTTTTACTAGGCAGGCCGCAGGCCATAAGGAAACTGCATGGGACTGGACTTGTTTGTTTTTCTTATAACATCATCTACATGTGTAGATTTTCATATGACTTGATATTCCTGTTTGTAGTAAATTCTTTTGGGCCTCTACTATTTTCCTTTATTATCTTTATCTGTAGAATGTATTTTGCAGTAGATAATCAACCTCCAAAAAATCGATTCACGCAGAGTACTTACCTCAAACATATAAAGTCATAAAGCAGAATTATCCAGAATTTGGCATTTGAAAATAATAAAAAATATTAATAACAAGTTTACTAATGACAAGAATCAGTCAACATATTAGGCATCTTCTAATTAATAACAAGACAAAAACTAAATAATTACCTTGATTCAAAATATGTATAAAATGACTACTTAAATAAGTGCTTAAATGAAATATTTACCTTGAACTCCTCATAATATGAATCTCTCAATTTTTCAGGTACCAATTGCCAGGTAGCCTGATGGATTGTTCATCTTCTTGAAACTTGCAGACCGATGAAATCTTGTTAGACGGCAACAATGTCCTGCAAAAAGGTATAATTAATAGCGACATCAACATGGCTTGCTATGGGCAGAGAACCAACTTGATTATTTAATTTCCTCAGTAATTACTACATCAACAGCCTATATAATGTGGCAAATTAGATTCTAGTTATGGAAAAGATGAAGGCAGATGATTGTATCTACTATAAGATCAGCTTTGCAGAGTTGAGATCAGCTCAAGGGTCTCCTTCATTTGAATCTGCTACTTGTACACTAAACATATAAATATCCCCAAAGTCATAAGCTTTTAAATAACGTACTGTTTATATATTTTCAAACATAGTGCGTCCAATGTCATTTCTCACGGTCGATTCCTGCCTCTGATGCATCATCTAATGTCTTGTCGGCCAGATGCTGATGCATGTTGAATATCACCCTCTGATTCTAAGTTGCTGATCGTGCTGTTGAGGATGCACCTCTACTAGTACAAACACACCAACATTATCAAAGCGCTTATACATCCATTCACGATTGTGACTCATTCTTGTAACTCCTGATTAAATAGTGACTAATTAATCAGGGAGCCGTTAAACAATAATTCTGCAAATGTTAGCATAATCAGACTCTTCATATTACAGGAACTTAATAAAAGATTACTGCTCATAAACCTCTATCATATCAATGCTCAAACAAATTCAAGAACAAACAAATAAACAATAAGTAATCTTTTAAAGGGGCACAATTACTTTTGACCAACTCAAAGAGCATTTGATCAAGGAAAAGCATAACTTTATTCACTTTCTTCTGGCAGTAGCTTGAGCTTCTATGCATATATGCTAAAAATCCCCTTCATCATAGATGCATGTTAAGTTGAGGTTCCTATCTCTTAGCCTTAACTCCAAATTCTAAGTCCAGACCAAAAAATGCAGATCATAGTAATTATTCACCATGTCTTATCCTTATCCTAATTATTAGGTCCAAATTGCAATGAAGACGCAGTGAAGAGTTTTCTCGCATATAAAGGCCCAGAATTCCTACAATTCGTCAACCAACAAAGAGCTGGAATACGACATGGAGAACTTAGAGCTACATCCCGTTCCCATCAGCAACACGATTCTCAAAGATCATCCAAATCGTGGGCGCACGAGACGCGGCCCTCGTCAAAGGAGGTTCGATGATAAACGCCGAGGAAACTACAGAACCTTCACCTCGGCGTAGCATCACCCCACCTCGCCGTCACACTGTTTTACCTCGGCTGACGACGATCACCGAGGAGGAGATTTACTGTCTACAGTAAGATTTTCTACTCCCTCACCAACTATATACTCTACACTCCTCTCCCGAGAAGTATCGAGTACCTCCGATCAAGCCTTACAATGGCTCATGCGATCGAGAATTTTCTGTCCCAATATCAAATATAATATGATGAATCAAGGTCTCAGCAAGGATACCTACATGGTAGTAAGGTATTCCCGAACGCTCGTCGATAACGCTCGTAGTTGGTTCGGTAGCCTGCCTCCATGCAGTATTGGATCATACGCAAACCTACTCGAAGCTTTTGACCGCAGATTTTTCCAGAAAGCCGAGGCGAAAACCACCCCGGCCCAATTTCTTTCCATAAGGCAGAGACGAGGAGAATCAATAAGTGACTTTATGACTAGGTTACCGAGGAAAGCCTGAAAGTCGATCGCTTGACAGACGAAGTCCTTATCTCGGTCTTCCAGAATGCCATCCAATCTGGTGCTCTCTACAAGGAGATCGTCAGGGAAGAGCCTCGGACATCGAGCAGCTGTGGAGCATCGCGGATTGTTTTGCAACGCGCAGATGAAGCGGATAGGAAGAAGCGTGAGGCTGATAAGCCTGAACCATCCGATCGGAAGAAAGAAGAGCGCAATGACCGAAGTCAAAGCCGCCGAAGTGCCTTAGATAGACTACAGCGAGGCCCACTTGAATCCCGACTTGGACCTCGGCAAACTTCGGAGAAGACCAGTTTACAAAACCACTGACAAAGCCGAGGACAGAGATTTATGAGCTTCATACCAACCTATTCAGAGACCTCAGCCCATGTCACGTGGTGGGTCGAAACGCCGATCTAAGGACAAATACTGCCGATTCCATGAGGATTACGGCCATGACACGGAAGACTGCAGGGAGCTAGCTGCGGATATCGAGCACATGGTGCGTGATGGTACGTTCAGAAAGTACCAAAGTCGCGGCCAATATGATGCCCGACCTCAAAGTAGGGGAAAGTGCAGAAACCGAGGAGGGAACAATTGCGCCCCCCATGTCGACAAAAAGCACAGGCCTGATGATGAGGAGGGAGACGAAGATCAACCCCAGATCGACGGAATCATCACCGCTATTACTGGGCTCCCACAAGGAGCAACGAAGTCGTCACTCAAGGCCGAGGCCAGAAGTCCCCCTGCAGACGAACCTTTACAGAAAAGGTTCAAAAACGACGAGGCCATTACTTTCTCGGAGAAGAACCCGGTGCCACCAATGATACCCCCACCAAGACGCCATTGTGATTGAGGCAGTGGTGGCTAATAAGCTCGTCCAACGAATCTTCATTGATAGTGGGGCCTCGGTAAGCGTGCTCTTTAAGGATTGCTTGAGAAGCTAGGGGTCGAAGAAGCTCTTTTAACACCAGCACCAATTCCCCTGAGAAGTTTCGTCCAACAAGAGACGCAAACCAAATGGATAGTTCAACTCCCAGTGACAGTGGGTAAGCACCCATTGTCATCCACTAAGCTCGTCAATTTTTTTGTCGTAAAGGCGAACTCCCCGTATAGATTATCCTAGGAAGAGATTGGTTGGTCGCAATGAAGGCAATATGCTCGGCGTACCACCTAACGATCAAGATTCCATCGAAAATGGGGGTAATCGTAGTTCGCGGCGACCAGAAAAGAGCAAAGGAGTGCATGCAGATCGTCCTACGAGGTGTTGGAACATCTCAGCATCCGCAGGCATAGCAATTACAGAAACCCGAAGTGTTGGAAGACAATTCTGCATTCTACGAGCCAGTGGAAGCCGTTGTAGTATAACGAAAATGACCCGACTAGGGTCGTCAAAATTGGCTTCGCTGGAGGAGCCGAACTTCGCAAAGCAAATCGTCTAACTACTTCGGGAATATAAAGATGTCTTCGCTTGGTCACCGCTTGACATGACCGGAGTTTCACTAGATGTTATCACACACTGGCTGAACATTGACCCCGGAGTAAAGCCAGTCCGGCAAAAGCAGCGGGTATTCGCAGCAGACCGGAACCAGGTCATACATGACGAAGTGCACCAACTGTTAGAAGCACGAATACTCTTCGAGGTCAAGTATCCGACGTGGATTGTTAACCTGGTGATGGTGAAGAAATAAGGAGGAGGTTGGCGAATGTGTATTGACTACACCGATCTAAATAAACACTGCCCCAAAGACTGTTATCCCCTCCCCAACATCGACAAGAAAGTCGAGGCTCTGGTCGGCCACAAGGTTTTCAGCTTCTTAGATCTGTATAAGGGATATCACCAAGTCTTGATGAGTGACGAAGACGCACCAACGACAGCTTCATTCATCACTGACTTCGGTGTCTTCGCATATAAGAAAATGCCTTTCGGACTAAAGAATGCTGGAGCCACTTATCAAAGAATGGTGGACAAGATATTCGAGCCCCACATCGGCAAAAATGTGGAGGTATATGTGGATGACATCGTCGTCAAAAGAAAAGAGCCAGCCACCTGTGCCGACGATCTCAAGATCATCCTCGGCCTCCTTCGGAAAGTTAACCTGAAGCTGAATCCTGAAAAGTGCACCTTTATGGTCCGATCCGGAAAATTTTTCGGATGCTGGGTTTCTCAAGAAGGATTAAAGGCTAACCCGTCCAAGGTCCGAGCTGTTCAAGAGATGAAGGTTCCGGAGAAGATTCACGACATGCACAAATTGACGGGCTGCCTAGCTGCCCTCAGTCGGTTCCTTTCGAAAGCGGCAGAGAAGCAACTCCTGTTCTTCAAGATTCTTAAGAAGAACCCGGTTTTAAATGGGAAGAGGAACAGAAATCAGCGTTGCCAACCTGAAAAAGTACCTCTCCAAGCTTCTAACCTTGTCGGTCCCGCACGAAGGTGAGACTCTATCCCTATACCTCGCGGCTTCGGATGAGACTATAAGCGCAGTCCTAGTGCGTGAAGAAAAACATCGGCAACTCCCGGTCTACTTCATCAGCCGAGCACTCAAAGGACCAGAGATGAGGTATCAGGCATTAGAGAAGATCGCACTAGCATTAGTAATTGTTGTGAGGAGACTACGACCTTATTTCCAAGCATATCCGATACAGGTCCTCACCGACCTCCCACTTCGACAAGTGCTTTTGAAGCCTGAAGCTTCAGGGAGAATTGCGAAATGGGCAGTCGAGCTGGGTGAGCACGACATTAGCTACTGTCCACGCAGTGCTATCAAAGGCCAAGCCTTAGCTGACTTCCTTGTGGAATCTAGGTTTACGGAAGCACCGAAGCCACCCGATACTGCCTCGGATATTGTCGGAGCCGAACCCACAAGTAAACCGCCCAAACACTGTTGGAAGGTATACGTGGACGGGGCTTCTGGAAAATCAGGAAGCGGTGCAGGCATCATACTTCTCAGTCCAGACGAGCAGGAGATAACCTATGCACTTCGGTTCGACTTCCCTACCACAAACAATGAAGTGGAGTACGAAGCCTTAATTGCAAGACTTTGCCTCGCTCAAAGTCTCCAAATACGAGCTGTGCAAGTCTACTGTGACTCCCAAGTCATAGTCAGCCATATGCTCGGCACATACGAGGCAAAGGGCAACAGAATGAAGAAGTATCTCCAAAAAGCTAAGAGTCTGCAAGAAAGCTTCACCTACTTCGAGTTGGTACGAATCCCAAGAGGAGCAAATACCTAAGCCGATGCTTTAAGCAAATTGGCATCCTCGTCAACAAGCTCTCCCGTGGAAGGAGTCAAGCACCGAAGTATAGAGGAAGCCGAGGTCGGCCTCGTAATTGATGATGATGCGCCAAATTGGATGACTCATCTTCGGAATTATTTGGAGAAGGGTGAGCTACCCAGCGACAAGCTTGAGGCAAGAAAGATCTTAAGCAAGTCACCGAAGTACGTTCTACAGGAAGGAATTCTGTACAGAAAGTCATACCTTCAACCTCTCCTAAGATGTGTCGGGCCGAACCAAGCAAGCTATGCGTTACGGGAAGTTCATGAAGGGTCATGTGGAAGCCATATCGGAGCTAGAGCACTATCAAAGAAGGCCATGCGTTGGGGATACTATTGGCCCACGATGTTCCGAGACGCAGTCGAACTGGTTAAAAAGTGCCCAAAATGTCAAATCCATGGAACGGTGCCGAGATTACCTCAAACCGACCTCGTAAGCATGCAAAGCCCGTGGCCATTCGTGCAATGGGGAATTGACATCGTTGGACCGTTTGATAAAGCTCCCGGACAGCTCTATTTCCTCATCTTAGCCATCGACTACTTCACTAAGTGGGTCGAAGCCGAACCCTTGGCAAAGATTACAAGTAAGAACGCCCTCAACTTCGTATGGAAGAATGTGGTTTGCCGCTTCGGTGTACCTCGCATCCTCGTTTCGGATAACGGAACGCAATTCACCGATCGGACATTCAGAGAATGGTGTGAAGGGCTTCACATTCACCAAAAGTTCACTTCGGTAGCTCATCCTCAAGCGAACGGCCAAACTGAAGTTACAAACAGAACGATCGTCAAGGGACTCAAAACCCGCCTCGACAAGGCCAAAGGAGATTGGGCAGCAAATTTACCCCAAGTCCTATGGTCGTACCGAACAACTTCCCGGACCTCGAATGGTGAAACACCTTATAGTTTGGTGTATGGAACCGAAGCAATGATCCCGGTAGAGATCAGCCTGCCGAGCCCGCGCACTCTCAACTTCACAGCCGAAGTCAACGAGGAATACCTCCGAACCGAACTGGATCTGTTAGAAGAGAAACGAGAGCTCGCCTACATAAGAGAAGCCAAGTACAAGCAACAAGTAGCTCGGTACTACAACTAAAGAGTGAAGTACCAACAATTCCAAGTAGGCGACCTCGTACTTCGGAATAACGAGGTCAGTAAAGCGGAAAGGCTCGGCAAGCTTGAAGCCACATGGGAAGGACCGTACCGAGTTGAACAAGTCCTCGGCAAAGGGTCATACAAGCTTGCCCATTTATCCGGTGAGCCCTTACCCCGCACATGGCACATTACTCATTTGAATAAATACTTTGTATAAGTGGAGGAGAGTAATGTCTAGGATCAGTTCATTTAAAGTCGTAGGTGTCAAGAGTCCGGTCGTCTTGTCAGCTGTTTTTCTTTTTTTAATTTCGGTTTTTTTATCAATAAAGTTTTATTTTTCTTTTATTATTCGTTTAAATCCTTGCATATCATATCTTGCATGTCTCTCTCTCCCACTTATGCTTAGTATTTTGATCTTTTATTCTAAAACCCTGACGAGGGTAACTTAATAAACCCCACATTTGGGGTAAATTCCAAATGCGCGTACTGACCTAACCTTGTTAAAATAGAAGTACGAACTGCCTCTGCTTAAAACGAAGCACCAACTTTGTTAAAAGTGAGGAAGAACTACTTTTGTTTAAAATGAGGAGGCACCACCTCGGTTAAAAATAAAGATACGGCCTTTGTTTAAAATAGAGAAGAGCCTAAACCTCGTCGGATGACGAGGTCGTGCTAATTAAAGCCTAAACTTCGTCCTTGACGAAGTCATGCTAATCAAAGCCTAAACCTCGTCGGACGACGAGGTCGTGCTAATTAAAGCCTAAACTTCGTCTCTGACGAAGTCATGCTAATCAAAGCCTAAACTTCGTCTTTGACGAAGTCGTGCTATTCAAACCCTAAACCTTGTCTTATGACGAGGTAACGCTCATTATGGCCTACCTTTGTTTAAAATAGAGAAATATATCTATGTTAAAACAAGGACAAAGGCTAATATGAGTACAAAAAAAAAAAATCCGTTTTATTTTAAAAATGGAAAAGTACAATACATGGTGATTAAGACGAACTCGAAGGCTTGGGTTTGCTAAAACTAAGCCATCTTGTAGGAAAATCACCGTCGGAGTTGAAGTTTAAAACTTCATCTATATTGAAGCTGCCTCGACCTCGTTCACCACCACCTCATCCTCGACTCCTACCCCTACCCGATTGAAGACTCCGACCTCGACCTCGAAGAGCCAACGATTGCCTTTCTTGTTCATAAAACTCCTTAGAGTGGCGCATGAATCTCATATCCGATCGACCCGCGGGAGTCAACGACCTCGAGGGACCGGTGGTAGTGGACGAACTTGAAGGACAAGCATCATTTCCCAACCGAGCAGCCAACTTCGGGCGCCTAGCTAAGATCACATCGTACATACCAGCTACTCGCTTCAGCTCGGCCATCTGATCTTGGAGCTGCCAGGAGTCCGCCCCGTATCTTTCTTGGTAATCTTTGCACCGGGCTGCGACCTCTGTTACCTTTGCGTCCACTTCAGCAATGGTTTCTCCCGCCGTTTCGGCGGATAATGGCCTCGTACTCAGCGTGCTCCTCGGCGATCTTATTAGCTTTTTCCTTCATGGCATCATACTTATCTCCAAGCTCCAGGAGCCGAGCTTGAAGCTCGTCATTTCTGATTTGAGCGGCTCTAAGTCTCACGTCGGCCTCGTCCTGGATATGGCTAGCTTGGTCTTTCCAACGAAGAACTTCGACATTCTTAGCTTCAAGAGCCCGCAGTAAGTTATTGATTTGAGCTATATACGGAGATGCATCGAAAAATTCCGGAGAAGAAGAAGACTACATAAATACGAAAATAATTTTCATTAAACTTTGAAGTTTATAGCCACTAGGGCAAAGGTGAAACGACATCCTAGCGATGCCGTAGTACAAATGCCCTAAATAAAAGAAAAAAAAAGGAGGTGATCAACTGACCACTCTGGTGTTCTCTTCATCCTCACGAGGAGCCCCATCAGTAGCCGGAGCAGTTTCACCTTCACCCCTGACTTCGGCCTCCTCGTTTTCCTCGGCTTCCACTCCTCTGTGGCCAGCGTTCTCCATCTCAATCTCAGCAATGCGGCTGAGGCCTGCGATCAGCTCCTCCAGCTCGTCATCCCAGTCGACCGGGCAATTTTCCACCACCTCGGCGGTCAAAAATGTGGATGCCGAGGCCAAGCTCTCCAGAAGAGGGATACCTTGGATGCCCTTCAGTAAGGCCTCAGCATACTTGCAGTACACAGCATCATCCGACATCTCCTGATAACCGTACTTGGATTTATCCAAGTCCGGAATATCAGCAGTAATGTTGTCGATGGTGTCACTGACAGCACGAGCATTCAGGATTGAGGCCACCTGCCCGGCAAGCTCTGAGAACTTCTCAGACCGGAACAGTCTCTCTGTGTACGCCCGAAGCAGTGGCCCTTGCCCGGCAACCATTTCGGCCTCCCGTCGCCTCGCCGCCTCCACCTCGGCCCTCAACGAGTTTGCCTCCGTCTTCGCCGCCTCGGTAGCAGCCCGCTCCGCCACCAGTTTGGCTTCGGCCAATGCCAATTGGTTGGCGAGGCCGCCCTTCTCGTTATCCAGGTCGCGGCGAACCCGGGCCATCTCGTTGTAGCAGTCGACCCCGGAGGTTAGGAAACCGCTCAATTCCGAGGCCAGATCACTCAGCCTCGTCACCATATCCTCGGCACCCTACATCAACAAATATTAATGTTAGCAAAAAAAAAAATGAAGGAGATGCCGAAGTACAGATGAAGGTATGATGCTACCTCGGGGAACGGCCAACGCCGATTCATCAGTTCTCCAAAACCGAGGCCTCCCACACCACGAGACGACCGGACTGCAGTGACAGCGCAATCCTCCTCTTCAGTTGCAATAGCAACAACCAACTTCTACTGTTTCTTTTTACGAACGAGGGGTCGCTCTGGAGGGGACCCCATTGGTAATGAGACTAGTCCGCTCTCTGTTCGCTCCGAAGAAGCCTCGGATGCTGGCTTCTCAGTCGAGCTGGACCTTGTCCTCTTCTTACCGAGTAGTTTCACTGCAGAAAAATAATGGGAGCCTTATCACAATGACATGGAAAAAAAACAACAGGATAAAAACAGACCAAGTGGAGCCTCACCCTTCACCGGCTCAACCATGGAGTCTGGATCATAAGGGCTCAGCCCCGCCCTCGCAAGATCGGCCTCGGTGAACTCTTCATCGACGAGACTCGTTAACACTTCCTCAAGCGCACCGAACTTCTCTTCGGTGCCTTGGTTCCTCAACTTACCCACATTCCACACGAAATGTGGGACCTCACCGAACCGGCAAAAGAAGAACTTAGACTGCCAGTTCGGGATTTTTGACTTCGTCTTGACTCTAAAGTCAAGACGGGGTGTCAAGTAGTACCACCCTTTGAATGAATTGAATTGGAAATATTTCAGGATCAGCTCTACTGACAGGTTGACCCCGTGACGACTACTAATTATGCCTAAACCAGTGAACTGCCTAAACGAGTTCTGCATTATTTGAGCTAAGGGAATGCCGAACTTCCGAAGGAGATCGGCAAAAATAGGGGGAAGGGGAAGACGAAGACCATGGTTTAAACAATCTTCGTAGATAGTTACGAATCCAATTGGAGGATTTGATGCCCTATCCTCCGGCCGAGGAACTATCATCTCTATCCAGTCGGGAAATAAATAATTTTTCGTAATTTTCAAAATTGCGCATAAATCTAGGGTTGAAGAAAACTTCGACACTGTTCCGGCTGAATCAATGGGAGAAGCAAAAACTACCTTACACTTCGACGGAACATCCGACTCTACGGTATATACATCTACATCTATATTTTCCGGCGGATGAGATACCGGCGGCGACATGGACCTTTCACCAGAATCCTGACTACCACTATCGCTCGACTCGCGAATAAAAGAAGGGGAAGCCATGGAAACTTACTTTTTAAGCGATGGACGACTATGGTGACAACAAAATGGTTCACTGGATTCTGGTGCAACACCAACGGCAAGCTGCAAGCGTGAAGGTAGAAGATGAATTGCCGAAAAAAAAAATTAGGGTTCCGAATTTCGAAAATGAATGATTGTGGCGCCTGAAAGAAGTTTTAGTAACTTTCCGCCTTTTCAACTTCCCCCCACAACACGCACGCGCCTACTTTATCGGGACCCCAAACGGCACATTTAATGCAACTGACACATCACGTGTTCGACCTTGTCCGCAATATCAGTTGCGCCAAGCCACTCCGCCACACTTCATACCGACGTCCTAACGAGGCGGTACGCATTCCGACTTCGTCGAAATCTAATTTCCAAAGGGGCAATGCGAAATTTAGCTCGACCTCGTCCTAACGAGGCGGTACGCATTCTGACTTCGTCGAAATCTAATTTCCGAAGGGGCAATGCGAAATTTAGCTCGACCTCATTCCAACGAGGTACGCATTTTGACTTCGTCGAAATTCTAATTTCGACAGGGCAATGCACTTTCCCTACTCCTACTTTACCCCTAGTCACACCCTCCCTTCTATATCTTTTTTTTGGGGGGGGGTGTGATAGGATATGGCCTAGCTACTAGGCCCAAGCATCGAGCCCAATATAATTGGGCTCCGACAGTTAAGCTCGGCCAACGCAGCTCGGCCCAACTAAAGCCCTATGCAGTTCGGCCTAGTCAACTACAACTTACTTCAAAGAGACTTCTACGCCAAGGCAACTCCTACATCGACTACAATTCAAGCTCCAAGAGATATAGAAGCTCAGTGTTTATCCGATAAAGGAGGGGATCAAGTCAAAGAGTCCTAATAGAAAAAGACTTGTAATCCTAGTCGGATTACATATGTAAATACCTATAAATAGGGGTTGAGAATAGATTGAAGGGGGAGGACAATCTTTGTACAAGCTATACGCATACTCTCAATAAAATTCATACACACTTTCGCTCTGTGGGCGTAGATCTATCACGATAGATCGAACCACGTAAATCATTTGTGTCCCTTTTTGTGTTCATTAAATCTCAGTTTTCGTGCATTAACAACCTTGCGAAAATAAGATCGATCACTTTTGAATGTAAATGTTATACTGTAGCCCATGATTTTCGTTGTGTTAAGAACTCTCTTTTATTGTAAGTTTTTATTTCTTAAAAAATTACTATATTTTATATTACTATTTGAAATTTAAGTAAAAACATGTTTTATAAAAAAGAAGCAAATAAAAATTATTTAAAGACCGCAAATCGAATCACATTAATACGATTTGGTTTGTGTTGGTTTTAGTGCTAGTATGGTTCGGTTTGGTTTCAAAAATTACGAAATCATATTTTATGATATGGTTTAGTTTTGACATTAAAATACACTAAACCTGACCGTGCACACTCCTAATTTCTCCATTATCATATAAAAAGGTAATTATTTTTATATGTAAGTGGACAATCACTTATCAAAGAAAAAATAAATGAAATTGAATTGAAAATTTACATGGGCGTATTGATAATGTCGCTTATGAAAAATGACATGAATAATACTTCCAGAATTAGAGTAGTATTAGAAAAGAAAAGGGAAAAAAAAAAAAACTTAATTTGGAGTTACACAATTGGCATCCATCGTCTCCATTCTGGCATTCCAACCGTGTATCCAGTTTTAATTTCTACTAGTTTTATAGGAGTACATTTTTATTCAATAATTTTAATTTATAATGATTTAGTTTAATTTTATAATTATTTTTTAGGATTCACTCCTCCAATTATGGTTTATAATTATTTGTAGAATTTAATTTTAATTTTATTAGCTAAAATAGGATTAATAAATCTAAAATTAAGGTATATTATTTTCAAAATTATAATATAGCAATTTTTATTCTTTTTAAAAAAATATTATAAAACTACTGAAATATAATTGGAACAAAAGATCTCATCCGAGAGTTACAGTACCACTAACCACTTTTAATTATAACTAGTGTTGTACTCGAGCGATGCATCGGGAGCACTTTATATTACATACGGTTTTTTTTTTTTTTTTTTGATACGGTAAAAAAAATTGTATTAACTCAGTTTATAAATTTCAAAGAAAAATCAATGAACTTGAAAATTAATAAATTGAAAATTGGATCTTCCTTGTACGTTTGTATGTACATGTAAAACATTTCAATCCAAATTTTAGTAGGTTTACAATTCATTTTCATAATTTCTTTCAAAAAAAATTATGTCTATTAAACATACTATTTAATATTATAATTTTCAAAAAGAAAAGTTTAAGAAGGATATTTATTTCAAAGTGATATATTGAAAAATGATAAAATGTGTAATTAATTTATATTTAATGAAAAATATTTAATAAGACTCGCATATTAAGACTTTGGAAGGAAAATTTATATAGCCTATCCTATTTTTGTATATTAGTATAGATTTGGTTGTATGTATCGATAGAACTATAGCTCATTCCATCTATACCGACTTCCACACCTCTGACATGCCACTTTAATTCAAGCTGGAATATTTGACGAATATTTGTGTTTCTTGGCTCAGAACGAAATTTATGACGTGACTAAGAAAAATTGCCACAAATTTTGACTAAATTAGGGGGTTCCCACTAAGAACTTATTAATGTTGTATATAGAGGAAAAATAGCTGCATGCCTCATTATTTTTACATAGCTAAAAGTATTATTCGAGGTATCAATTTGATTATTTAAGATATTTAATAACGTTATTGAACATTATTTGGACTTGATATTAAAAAATTTACTTATATCTTATGGTTTTATTTTATTTTTGCTCCTGAAAGAACAATTATTAGAAACTAATGATCATAAAAGAGTTAAAATGGCTTTTTAGGCTGCTGTTAATGATTATGAAGATAAGAAACAATAATAGTAATCAACCCCACAAAAAATGAATTATAAACCATAAAAAATATAACAAATAGTAATAATTTACCAAGAACAATCGAATACTAGAGTAGAAATTAAAGCTACAAACTAGGAACCGAATATGTATATATTAATAATATAATCAACTCTAATAGATAGTTTTAAGTATAAAACTGATTATAAATAAGGAGAAATAGGCAAAAATAGCCACTTTGAGACCTAACAAAAAAAAACCAAAACAAAACCACAATCACTAATATTGGGTTTTTGTGGCCCAAATCATAAACTTCTTTGGGCCTCTAAAATCTGAGCCCAGCCCAAGTTACAAGGCTTAAGCCCAGAAGGAAACCAGAATTAGTTACCTTTGTTTAATTACCTAAAGCCAAGAATTAGGAAGCCATGAAGGAAATAAAAGTCGCATCTCATTTCTGGGAATCTAGCGCATACACCAACCAAGTATACATAAATAAACAACACCAAGAATCTGGATATGATATTTTACATAAATCGAATTTAAAACATATAAACAAAAATCACAAGTTTTCTATATTATGTTTCTTTAGCAGACTATTATGCACAGATTAAAAAAAGTTTTGCCTCAGATATGCACTTGAAGATTGCTGCTACACACAGTCAAGAAGAAACCAAGCTTCTCTCCGTAAATGAAAGAGGATCTTACAGTCAAGAAACACAGAGTCATATCATAAAATGCAAGTACAAACGATCGAACCCAGCAAGAAAAAGATCAAACATTTCAATAGATTAATGGGATTGAGAAGAGAAAATAACTCCGCATTTACCAAGCTAAACAATAGATGATATTTCAATGATCATAGGTTGCTTTACTCCATTACAACTTCTCAACAAAAACATTCTGCTTTTGCCACCTACAAAATTGTGAGCTCGATTCCCTCATAATGCTAGTGCGATTGCAAACAACACATAATTTATGATCGATCCTCGATCAATGTGGTGAATGGTTGAGCTAGCTCTGCTCAGATCCGCACCACCGGAATCTGAAGTCGTCGAGCCACTAAAGTTACTGTTGCTTGCACTTAAGCTGCAGGTAAAGATTCCAAGACTTATGAAACTCAGAATTCCACTTAAAGATCCACTTTGCATTACAAAAATTCGAAGTGCCAAGTTCAGTTTTTTCCAAGTATTACATGTTTAAACGAACGATCTATTAGTAGATTTCTATAGCACTGTGTTTTGCACAAATCTATGAATTAATAAAACTGAATATTAATAACATGTTTCAAAATCTAATAAGGTAAATAAAAGAGGAAAGCTTTCAGCAAGATCCATCATAAGCTCTCACCTGGATGGAATTTTGCAATTACCGTGGCCTGAAATTGGATTAAAACAAACAAAAACAGCAGAAATTTAGTACGAATTTCAATGATTCTCTTCAACAGAAGAAGCTAAAGAATCGATCGCTCACTAGGGTTCAAATCAGTGATAGCAGCAGTGTTGGCGAAATTGCAGGTTTCATCGGAGGGGCCGTGCTTGAGGAAGTAATCGTTGAAGGCGTACGACGCCGTTTTCTGAAGGTCCGACGCATCGTAGCAGGGCCCGCCGTTCTGTATGGGCCCGCAATCGGCCCCGCCCGGCCCGCACGTCCAGTCCAGCGCCGACTGCAGCGCGGCGTCCTCGGCATTGTTCTTCGCCACGCACCACAGCTCCCGCGCCGCCCCTCCGCCGCCTTGCCCCGCCCCCGCAGCGCAGGTGACCGATAATAAGACAAAAAAGAGATCGACGGCGAAGTTTCCGGAATCCATATTAGAGAGAGCGAGAGAGTGGGATGAAGATGGAGGCGGTTACAATTAAACTGGATGGGAGTATTAGCAGAGATCAACCGTTTTCTATTGCAGAGAAAGCGACCGTCGAAGGTTCACGAGGCAAAGTAGAAATTCACGCAGTTTTTAACGCTATTTATATTTAGTGGGAAGAGATTTTCGATTTGATTAAGAAATTTCCCATTTCTTGCGCAATTTTGCTGGATTTTAGCGGTAACAGCTCCGCTGTCGCTGTAATGGTGAAGAACCGAGAGATTCTGCTTTGTTTTTAATTTCTCCTTCTTCTTTGTCTTTTTGTTGAAAGGAGTTCTCACTAGGGGTAGGGGTGAACAAAACCTAACCAGATCCAAAATCCAAATCGAACTATTATAGTTTGGATGGTTTGAATTGGTTTTTGGTTTTTTTTTTTTTGTATTAGTTTGGTTTGGTTTGGTTTTAAAAAACTAAAATCAAACTTAGTTCGGTTTGGATTGCTTTTAGAGGTTTGATTTTCGGTTTGAACCGAACCGAACAGAACTTATATTAAACTTATAAAATATTTAATATTTATATGATATATATTATTTTATTAAAGCTTATATTCTTTTTTTTAGTGCAAAGCTTAATGGAGAAATGAACTATGTTTTATTTTGTTGATGTTATTGACTTGTAATGCTTTTGGATTTCTTGATGTTGATGTTTATTGTTTAGACTTTAGTAACTTCTATTGATGTTGCTAACTCTTCTTAATTTATGAATTTTGTTAAAATTTTGTTTAAGCAATTGATAAGGTCATGCCAACTGAAAACCAAACCGAACCCGAACCGAAGTTTTTGGTTTGGTTTGGATCGGTTCTTAAGATAATTTGGTTCGGATCGGTTATTTTTTTAGAAGTTTCGGTTTTATCGGTTTTGTAGTTTCGGATCGATTTTGAACCGAATCATCCGTTTGCTCAACCCTAGTTCTCACTAGAGGTGCACCAAAAAAATTGAAACCGGATAACCGAACCGGATTTTGAACCGGAACCGTCTAAGAAATCGGAGGAACCGTTGGTTCGATTTCGGTTCCCGGTTCCTAACCATGAAACCAGCCAATAGTGTATTTTTATATTTTTATATTTATTTTATATATATTATATTTGTATTATGTTTCAACATTTGATTTATATTTGATGTTTAAATACATTGCTAATTATTTTTATGCTAATATGATACGAAGTACTACATTTCAAAGTATTAATATTTTAATTTCATTATATTTTAAATACTTTACAAATTAGTTATATTCTAATTCATTATAGTAATCTAATTTCATTATATTTGACCAACTTATTAAGACCAACTTAGATCAATCCTTTGGTACCTATATAATGACTTTGTAGAGAAATATGAGGGGCATGTTGAGGTTTTGTACGTAGCACTAGATCTAGACGTACTATGGACTTGGAAATTAGTAGTAGTAGTCAACGAGCCCAACAACTTAAAAATTTCTTTCTCAATGAAGTTTTAATAAATCATAAACTAGTGTTATTTTAAATTCATAGATGAGTACTCTTTTTCCTCAATGAGGTTTTAACGAGGCTCGGTCTTTGGAATCAACATGTGATCTCCAAGGGTTTAAGTGTGATAAATAAAAAAAAATTAAACAATCTCACTTGTTATATTTTATAATTCTCTTACCATTTTTAAACAATTGATTATTGATGATTTGAATTGTCTTTCAATTAAATTGGGATCGAAAATCAACAAAGATGAATATTTGTAATACCCCGACTTTTATTAAATAGATATTCCACAAAAATTCGAAACTTTATATATCTATGTTTCGACCGATGATAAATTGAAGGATTATTATTCGAGTTATATGAAATTGCATTTACCTTGCAATTTAGACATGGATATAAATCTATATTTATATCTCGTAATTTATATTACGAACAAAGAAATCAAAACCGATATTATATTTCCGTATAATAACTTTTAACCTAAATGGATTAATTGGCCAATAATAAATCGATCTCTAATAATAATTATCAAGATCGAGAATACAATATCGACTCTTATAAATAAAATTGGGCCAAACCCATTATAACCATCACCATACCAGTATAAGTAAATAAAAGCCCAATAAAGGGGCCCATAACTTAAATAAGTATCACAAAAGAGCCAAAACTAATCAAATAAATACAATGTGTCTGCAAGCTAAGATGCTCCAATAGCAGTTATGACACACGATTTTAAGGCTCCAAATTGTCAAACCTTGCAGCCTTAAATTAACTTCTAAAACCAGTAAATCTTCCAACAGATTTTGTGACCCCATAAGCTTTCACTTCAGACACTCCATGGAAGACTTTGGTACCCTATGCTACTACTTCAATGCAGCTTCTTTAATTCCTTTTAATTCCCTGCTATATCAACCTCTTCATCACTTCATTCCCCTGCACAAACCAAACACAAATACTCACTTAAAAGAAGAAGGTGAAAACGTAGAAAAAGGAAAGGAAGTAGAGGGGAAACAAAAGCTGAAAACAGAGGCAAGGGAGCAAGAGAAAAAGGAGCTATTTTCCATTCATTCCTAACATGTCCAACTACTGCAAACCATCAACCAAAACCAAACTGAACTGTAAGCATTTCCAGCCCTTTCTTCATCTATGCTTAAATTAGAAAACTAAGGCTGCGTTTGGTAATCATCTCAAGATGAAGAATGATGATTCATCTCAAGATGACTCATATGAATAGTGTCAAGATGAATCATTCATCTCACCATTTGGTAGTAAAAAATTCAGACCCGGATGATATCATATTGTGTTTGGTACAAATTGCAAAACTCTAGATTAAAATTTAAATTGACTATTTTACCCTTATTAAATACCCCTACCGATTTCACTTTTTATTGTTGAGATTAAATAGTACCCTTTATTATTTATTATTTATTACTCTGTATTATTATTATTATTATTATTATTATTATTATTATTATTATTGAGTTATTATTTTTATTATTCTTGTTATTATTATAAATTACTATTATTGTTATTATTTATTATTATTATTATATTTATTATTATTATTATTATATTGTTGAGTTATTATTTTTATTATTCTTGTTATTATTATAATTATTACTATTATTGTTATTATTTATTATTATTATTATATTTTTATTATTATTTCTTGTTATTATTATAATTATACTATTATTATTATTAAATTAATTATATTATTACTATTATTATAATTGTTACTATTACTATTACTATTATTATTATTATTATTTATTAAATTATTAATATTTATTATATTATTATTATTATTATTACTACTATTATTGATATTATTTATTATATTATGATTATTTTATTACATTATATTATTATTTTATTACATTATTATTATTATTGATTTATTATTATTATTATTATACTATTATTGTTATTATTTATTTATTTATTATTATTATTTTATTACATAATTATTAGTATTATTTTTTATTAAATTTATTATTATATTATTATTATTATTATTTGAAATCGTATAAGGGTGTGTTTGGTGGATAGGATGAACCAAGATGAGGTGAATCATCTTGGTTCATCTAAGTGTTTGGTACCAAAATGAAATAAACTGGAGGGCCCGGAGATGAAGCTCAAACCCGCTGCTATTTACTGTTTCGCTTGTTAACTCATCCGACGTTTTTGGTCGGATGACTTCAACTCATTCGAACAGTAACACATCACTTTCTCTCTTTTACCATTTACCCTTATGTATTTACACGATTTTAAATAATAATAATAAAATTAATAAATAAAATGTAATAAAATAATAATAATAATTATTATTATTATTATAAATAACAAGAATAATAATAATAATAATAATAATGTAATAAAATAATAATAATAATAAATATAACAATAATAGTAATAATTATAATAATAACAATAATAATAATAATAATAATAATAATAAAAATAATAACTCAATAATAATAATAATAATAACGTAATAAAATAATAATAATAATAATAATAATAATAATAATAGTAATAATTATAATATAACAAAAATAATAATAATAATAACGTAATAAAATAATAATAATAAATAAATAATAATAACAAGAATAATAATAATAATAATAATAATAATAATAATAATAATAATAAATAATAACAATAATAGTAATAATTATAATAATAATAACAATAATAAATAATAATAATAATAATAACTCAATAATAATAAAGTAATAATAAGAAAACAATAATAGTAATAATATAATAATAACAATAATAATATAATAATAATAATATAATAATAATAATAATAAAATAAAAATAATAATAGTATAATAATAAAAATAATAAATAATAACAATAAGTAATAATTATAATTATAATAACAAGAAAATAAAAATAATAACTCAATAATAATAATAAAATAATAATAATAATAATAATAATAATAATAATAACAGAGTAATAAATAATAAATAATAAAGTGTACTATTTAATCCCAACGATAAAAAGTGAAATCGGTAGGGTATTTAATAAGGGTAATTTGGTAAATCTAAGCCTTCATCTAGAGTTAAGCATATTGTACCAAACACAAATATAATGTCATCCTACTTTTAATTTTTCACTACCAAATGGAAATATGAACCCCTCATCTTGACACTATTTACATGACTCATCTTTAGATGAGTCATCCTTCCACAACTTGAATGAATCACCAAACACTACCTAAATACATAAGGGTAAAATGGTAAGAGAGAGAAAGTATTGTGTTATTGTTTTAATGAGTTCACCTCATCCGACCAAAAACGTGAGATGACTAAACAAGACGGAACAGTGAAATATCAACGGGCCTTGTATTCATCTCGGGCCCTCCAGTTTATTTTAGTTGGTTACCAAACAGTGAGATGAACCAAGATGATCTCTCTCATCTCGGTTCATCTTGGTTCATCTTCTTTACCAAACACACCCTAAGTATGAAAACTGAAATGAAAACTCGAACTCAAAACTGGAAACACTAATGGAACCAATCAGCAGCTATATGTATATAAACTTGTTATTCAGAAACTGAAATTGAAATCCTAAGCTGCTAAATTTTTGTATATGCATAATTTCCTTAACCAAGAACAAAACATGTAAGTAAAGCATGAACTCAAATCCTAAGGCTAATGCATAGAGCGAGCTACTGAAGCAAGCCTTTTCCTAAATCTCTAAGATCTAAAATCTAGCATGAAATTGGAATACTTGGAATACTACAACTATATATATATATATATATATATATATATATATATATATATATATATATATATATATATATATATGAGCTTCAATCACACAATACAGAGAGTGATGAAACCATGAAGTTGTTTTCCTAAACACTTCAGCAACCTTAACACTGAAGAAGAATTCATATCCCTAAACTGAAAATCGAGGGCTAAGGAATACTCTTTCTTAATTTGGAAACTACGAAATTAAGTTATGAGGGAGAGAATGGGTTGGAGAAGGATTTACTGGGAAGGAGGGCGGCTCTGCCCTGTGGCGGCGGTTGGTGTCGACGGCGGTGTTACCAGCCATAGACGGCGACGGCGGCGAGAAATCGCTGAGCTCACAGCGGAGGCACCACAGCAGTGGCGGTGCTATCACGAACTCGACGGTGACGAGTTGGAGGCGGCACGATGTCGGGACGAACAGAGGCGGCGGCTGATGGCGACGGCGTGATGCCCGTTGACGACGAAGAGAATCGGCTGCAGCTTCAGCGCAGCGAAGCTCCAGCCATGGCAGCAGCGGCGCCGGAGGTTCCAGTTGGGGCTTTTGGACGCCGTTCTGCGGCGGCGGCGGCACTACAGCAGCAGCGGCGTCGGGCGTTTGCCGACGATGAAGCTGGAACGAGAAGGAAATCGATTTGCAGATTTGGGGCTTTCGAATTGGGGGCTCCGACCATGATTTCTAAATCGGGGATTTGGGAGAGAAGGAGAAGAGGAAAAAGAGGTCCGGTCGACGGTGGCGGTGCCGAGTTTCCACCGGCGATTCTGCCGAGGAAGAAGAAGATCGAGAGCGAGGGCTGCTGTCGGGCGAGAGTTCGAGAGTGAGGGAGAGAACGGGTTGGTGTGCGTGCGTGTGTTGCTTGAGAAAGGGGGTGGGGAAAAATGGGTTTTCTTTCTTTGGGCTGGGTTCTTATTGAAAATGGGCTTCTGCAGATGGGCCAATTTTCTTCTGGGCCGAGTTAATTTATGAATGGGCTTAAATAAATCATGCTCTAAGGATTAATTACTAGTAAAAATGTAAGATTTAATTAATTAAGGTTTAATTAATCACTAAGATTTAACTAGCTCAAAAATGTATTTCGGAATTTATCCTAATTTCGGAATAATTATTCGATGAATATTTGAACCCAATTAATTACTTAATTGGATCCCTTATTAATAAAGAAATGGTTATTCTCCTAATGAAAAGATTTAAATAATTCCAAATAATTAATCTGTTATCCCTTAACAGATTTGCTATTAAGAAAATATATAAGCGATTATATTTTCCTTAGCGATCGTTTTGTTATAAGAATTAGATTCTTATTATATCGTTATGAATAGGCGCGGTTCGACGAGGACATTAATTTAGACGTTGCCTATCAAGACCGACCATTCTACTATGCTTCAAGAGGTGGACTTATTTTCCAAATGTATATGAGTTATGTATGCTCAATGATTTAAAATGCAAAACTGATTATCCATAAAATGTTTTAATGTGCACTCTAGATGTTTAATGCTCTGAAAAGTTAATCGATCGAGATTCAAAGCTCAGTCTAACACACTAGTTTGAATCGTGTACACTCCCCAATAGTAGTGCAATGGGTTGATCTCCATTGTGTGCTATTTAAACCGAGGCTCTCTGGGTTTCGACCCGAAGTCTGAATACTGAAAACTGTAAACTGCGACCGGGGCTATCTATTGGAAGTCCGAGGACCTGTCGGTGGCAAGAGGTCCGGGGTCCAAGTAAGAGTAACTGTAGAGTGTGACATGAGGCCATGGCACAAGTAAAATGATTTAGCATGCTTAGTTGATTTTTGTTTTCCAAAACCTCTAAGTCATGCCTATGATATGGATAAACTGCTATGTTTCCAAGCTATTGATAAAATGCGCAGCCCACTGAGTACATTAGTACTCAGCCCAAATGTTTTCAAATGTTTTCAGGTTGATGCAGTTGTGATGGCGATGCAGAGCTGAGGCTAGGAATCTCTCTTTGTTAAGCTTCCGCTAAATGTATTTCTCGTCTTGAACTAGAGATATGCACTCTGAATTTATTCACTATCTATTCTCGAGAAATCGAACTCGACTTTATGTTTTGGAATGATGGACTTATGTTGATTCGTTGAGCCATCGAATCTTATGCGATCCTAGTATAATGATATGTTGTTATGTTGGGTATATTGCCGTTGTATTTATTGTGGCTTATTCCCTTTGCAAAAGAGATACTGCCTAACTTTTCGGGAAGTATCAGTTGATTATTGAATGAGTTGAATCCCCTTTCTATCCCCGCTTCTTTATTCCAACCCCTAGTCACACCCTTGGCGCGTGCGCCTTCCCTCGGGAATTGGGGCGTGACAATATTGATCGAAAAAATAAAAAATAACGATTCAACCGGAACCGTGTACTTGCCGGTTCGGTTTCGGTTCCTCCACCATGGAACCGTAACTGACGGTTCTGGATCTGGTTCGAACCGGAACCGGAACCTTGGGTACCTCTAGTCTCATTGAGTTTTTTTGTTTAAAGGAGTTCACATAGTTTTACTCCCTCTGTTTTTTTTTTTTCGTTTTTTTTTCATTTGACACCATTTCTATATTGGACTGTTGTTTTCATTTGATCCATTTCTATTTTAGGCCATTTATTACTACCAAATCAGCCCATTTACCCTAATGAGCCCACTTACCCGTAATTAACACTCACCCTAAAAATTTAACTAACCTTACACTCCATCGTTGTCTCTGCCTCACTATCTCATTCTCACTCTGCGAGAATCCTCTGTCTCTCTCTCTAGATTCTCACCGTCTTCATTCAATTCTCCGCCCCCTCTTATCGTCTGCCTTGCCGCCGTCTCTCTCCCGACGTGGTTTCTCTCTCAACCCGACTCCGAGATGAGTTCGGAATGCACCCCATCTTTATCCCCTATGATCGACATACCAATTCACTCCCATTGACAAACCCTGCCTGAGGATGAAATCGTCCCAAGAAACATGTTCTCAAACATGATGAGCCTTATCCCGAAGGATATGGCGTAATTCCGAAGTGTCACTCCCAACATAATCCGCCGTGGCCGGCTGGAAGCCATTACTGCCTCTCTTAATCGAGCAAATAGTGTGAAGAAGAGGAAAGCCGCGCACGAGATTGAAGATAGAAGGCGAGGCTGGAAGTGGACTGAAGGAACGTTGGAGATATTTAAGTTGCAGTTCCCCAAATTGTTTCAGTTTGTGAGTAAAGTTTATTTTCTGCTTGATGTGTGATGATATCTTGTTGATGATCTCTTGTTCATGTGTGGTGATATCTTGTTGGAAAAAATAAGATTACATCCGATTAAACATGAATTTGTTGGAAAAATTAAGATTACACGCCATTAAGAAACTAAAGATTACAAAATGCCTTATAGGCAGAAATCTGATTGACTAAGATTGTTCAAAAACTGCCTCCTAGGCATACAAAATTCCTTACATTAGGAGTCTAACTTTACAAATCAGATTCATAAGAAACACCCAAATCCTCACAAAGTGGAACTATGGAATCAGACTCGAAACCTAGCCTACACATTAGAAGTTCAATACCTACAAGATATCCCTTCTCTATTGGATGCATTGTCTTACTAGTTCCATAGAAACTTCCAAATTTATTGGGAGCATCTCTTGCCTGAAAAGTGCCCCTTTTTCATGTGAGGGATTTTGTAACAATTTTGCCCATTTACCTTCATAATATCCACCATGCACCCTTATAGACTTAGATAAACTTTGTTAAGTGTTT